>CAJPDP010416005.1:0-12223 GCA_905336975.1 Bombina variegata variegata
GTTTACCAGTTCAAGTCTCCTTACTTTGTATAAGCTGCTCAAAAATGGCTTAGAGTCTATGGGGCCTATCTATCAAGCTCCGAATGGAGCTTGATGCCCCGTGTTTCTGGCGAGCCTGCAGACTCTCCAGAAACACGGGGCATCAAGCTCCATTCGGAGCTTGATAGATAGGCCCCGTAGTCTCCACTAAGAAAAGCAAAGTGCCTGCTCCTTCATCACCAAGAACTGGTGTTCCTAGTCCCGCTAACTCCACTTCATCATCTTGATCTCACAGGTATGAAAATATTCACCTGCATGTTGTAAGGGACATTGCTCTCTCACTGAAAATGTCTTAAATACTTCTCTCTGCTGCTGTTGCTGCATAAGGGTAAATATGTATAGTAACATGCATTATTCTATAGTTTATGTTCTTCAATTACCAGGATAGGTTATCCAATGACTGTTTAGATATACTATTAGGGATTGCAATACAGGTTCCCCCTATTAGTACTCTCATTATGACCTATATTAGGAGGAGAGACTTGTCTCTGCAAGTACATCTATGTTATTTAACATGTTTCATGTTAAGCTGTCTTGTTAACACTGTTTATACTGTTAATTTACCTAATGGCAGAATACTGCTTTTTGCTCAGCACAGTTATTTCTTGTTTTATTTAACGTTTTCCCTTTCTCAAATGGTACCGTATTATATGCCACATTCCGACAACTATTCATACCATATACACAATCATGTCACAACTCACAAGTAAACCCATACACCATCTGGCCTTGCTAACGCAGAATGCAAACGGCTTAAATTCCCCCAAAAAACGCTCTAAGGCGATGTCAGATCTTGCAAAGAGGCAAGCAGACATACTTTTTATCCAGGAAACCCATTTTAAGCACCAAAGAGAACCCAAATAAAGTATACACTACACACTTTCACAGCTCTGGCCCCCATAAAAAAGCTGGAGTTAGTATATTAATCAAAAATAATCTTCCATTCACATTAAGCCAGGTAGTAAAAGATAAAGACGGGAGGTTTTTAGGACTCTCAGGGCTTTTGTTCGGCCGACCAATAACGCTAGTAAATATCTATGCCCCTAATACCAATCAAGCCCCCTTCTTCAAGAATATATTTGGGAAGATTATGGATCTAGCCACAGGCCCTGTGTTCTTTGCAGGTGATTTCAATGTTCCTCTACAGCCCACAAAAGATAGCACAAACCCCAAAATCTCAATATCACACAAAACCTCCACAACCCTGTGGAAAGGTCTGAAAGATCTAACTTTTTATGATACTTGGCGCTTCATCCATCTAGATGCCAAGAACTACACTTTATTTTCGCACCCTAATAAAACCTACAGCAGATTAGATTATATATTTATTAACCAAAAAGGCCTCACACATATCCACCGCTGTGAAATCTCACCAACATCATGGTCTGACCACTCTGCTGTGAAATTGAAGTTCTCATGGCCAGAAATGCCATTAGAACCTTTTATTTGAAAACTGGATGAGACCCTTCTAAATAACCCTGACACTTTCGCTAAACTAACTGCACTCATCACTGAATACTTCACTAACAACACTAACTCCATTAAAGATAATTTTAAGATATGGGAAGCGCACAAATATGTAGTCCGCTGTGAACTAATTAAATTTAAAGCCCACCTTCAAAGTTTTTCCTGTAAACATTATAATGAACCCCCCATAAACTTTGCACAGCTAGACCTAGCTTTAAAGCACAACCCAACTGATTTGTCGACGGAACAAAAATACCAGGCTTCCCGTAGAGAATTAGATACCTACTTAGACATTGAATATCAAACACTACATAAAAAGACAAATAGCATGTTCTATTTTGAAAACAACAGAGCTGGTGTTTAAAAAGAAAATATTTAAATCCTATATCTATGAGCTTCATAACCCACAAAATAAGAATTCCCTAAAAACCACAAAAGAAATCCTCCAAACTTTCCAGGAATATTATACAAAACTTTATAATATATGATCCACTCCCCTTACTGATGAAAAACTCTCTAATTTAGTATCCTATATAGCTGATCAACTCCCTACAATCACACAGGATCAACTCCAGCACCTTAACAGACCGATTACCATACAAGAAACACTAAATGCGATTAGCACACTACAAAATGGGAAAAGCCCTGACCCAGATGGGTTCTCCTCTAAATATTATAAAGTATTCTCTTCTGCATTGTCCCCCTACCTCACACTCATCTTTAATAAAGTCACTGAAAAAAACCCATTCCCACCCACCATGCTCGAAGCATATGTAACAGTAATTCCCAAACCAGGTAAGCCACCAACCTCACCCACAAATTTTCGCCCAATTTCACTTCTTAATGTAAAAATCTTCGCAACCCGCCTTAACACAATTCTCCCTACTATAATACACACCAACCAGGCTGGCTTCACGCCTGCACATAAAACCAGAGACAATACCACCAAAATTCTGGCCCTTATGGAGCACGCACATTGACACCATATACCTTCCGCATTCATATCAATGGATGCGGAAAAGGCCTTTCATAGGCTTGACTGGCCTTTTCTACAGCATGCTATGTCTAAATTTGGCTTTGACCAAGCACTAATTGGGAAAATCTTTGCACTTTATAACAAACCCCAAGTGAAAATACGACTGAATGACTCCCTCTCACACCCATTCCATATTTCAAATGAAACTAGGCAGGGCTGCCCCCTCTCACCTCTGCTCTTCGTCCTAGCTATGGAAATTCTAGCCTCATACATTATAACCATGCTAATATTACTGGATTGCAAGTAGGCCCACTGGAATATAAAATCACACTCTATGCAATGGACAATGTTTTCATGACTCTCACCAACCCCTCAGTCCCTACCCTGATCACAATATTTTTTTTTATAAATAATTTTTATATAGGTTAAAGAGGCGGAACATTGTACAACAGGTAAATCAAAGACTGAGTGAAAACACCAATGTCATACATACAGAAGTCAGTACTACATGTAACCAGTCTTAGAGGGAACAAACCTCAGAATAATAAAACAGTCTTTAACATTTTATATATATCAAACAAATCGGAAGAAGTGTATATTACCCAAGAACGGAGGATCGGAAACTAAGACAAGATGGTAAACAACCAGCACTTGTTTACATAAGAGTGACAGTTGTTCATCGGGAGAATCCAATGGGGGAGCAGGGTAGGGGGTAATAGGTGGGGTGGGGGAGGCGAGGGGCGGAGGACAGAGAGAGGAGAGAAAATAAAAAGGGTGGGGGAGAAAAAGGATTCCCCCCCACCCATATCGTGGCCAGCCGTCTCAGGGAGGGGGGGAATTGTGCATTCCCCTCCCTGCTGGCCCAATCTAGTGTCGAAGTTGGCTGCTATCCCATTACATGGAGGGGATCGTACCCTCTCCCACCGAATCCCAAGGCTCCCAGATCATGGTGAACAGGTCCAATTGTTGGCGGGAGCCATATATATAGCTCTCCATAGACCGAAAATAAGAAATAAGATGAATCAAAGCCTGCCAGTTAGGGGGGTTAGCTTTTTTCCAGTTGCGGGCAACTAGGAGTTTTGCCGCCATTGTCATCCCGGTGCACAGAGGGGCCGAAGGCCAGCATGCACCAGGGCTGTTTCCGGGGTCAAAGATGCCACCAATCCCAGGTCGGCAACACAACACCTCTACTTTATTCCACAAGGGTGTAATGGCAGGGCAGGCCCACCAAATGTGATGGGGATTGCCCACTTGTTGGCAACCTCTCCAGCAGAGGGGGGAGCTCCCAGGAAACATTTTGTGCAGCTTTGAGGGGACATAGTGCCACCTGGTCAGTAACTTGTAAAACAGCTCATACAACATCATGCAGTGTATTGACAAATCTTCTGGGGACAGCCCCAACCCCCCAATCTCTTTCCCAATCCTCCATCTGCTTGGTTTTGGTAAGTTCAGAAGCCTCAAGGAGGAATTGGTAGTGGGAGGACAAGGGAGAAATATGATGGGAGCCCGAGGATACCGGGGTCTCCCAAGGTGTCAGCTGTCTGGGAGGAGCACTCAGGAATCCCCACGACTTTAGTATAGAAAGAAGCCTTAGGAGGTCAAATCTGAACCTGGGCTGGATGGCATGGGTATGGGCCAGGGCTTCGGGGGGAACTGGGTTTTCACCAGAGAACAGATCAGACAATTTAAGAGCAGAGAAGGCTTGCCGCACTGTGGGGCCCACGAGAGGAAGGCCAAGTAGAAGACCTGACATAGAGTGACTAGGAGAGGGGTGAGGAGAGACCAAGTTACGGTGGCGGAGCTGCAACCAGGAGTTCCTGCAATGCCGGACAATTTTATTGTGAATCGGAAAATCCGAGGCACAGTGAAGAGGAATCCAAAGAAGGTTCATCAGTGACAGGTGATCCGGCAGGGAGGCCTGCTCAAGTTCTAGCCAGTGGGGGGACAGCCTCCTTGGTGTTCCAATCTGAAATATGGGATAAAAGGGCGGCCTCATAGTAAAATTAATATTAAATTTCGGAAGGCCCAGACCACCTGCCAAAACTGGGCGTTGTAGTAAGGATGCAGCGATACGAGGTTTCCTCCCATTCCATATGTACTGGTTGATTACTGCTTGGAATTTGTTAAGCAGCGAGAGTGGGACTTTAACTGGCAGACATCTGAAGTAGTATGTTAACTTGGGGAACTGCGTCATCTTAATCACAGCTATTCTCCCGAACCAGGAAATTTCATTGTATCTTCTGGAGCACAGATCCTTTTGGAGCTGAGCAAGAAAAGTATGAAAGTTCTTTGAGAGAACTATGCCAGTATCATGAGAAAGGAAAACCCCTAGATGCTTGAGGCCTGATATTGACCATTGGAATTTATATTTCCTCCTGAGGGAGTTCAATAGGGAATTGGAAAGGTTTAAGGGATAGGCTTCAGTTTTGCTAAAGTTTAGTTTGTAATAAGAAATGCTGCCAAACTTTTCTAGAATATCGAATAAGGCTGGGAGGGACTCATCTGGTTCCGTGATGAGAAGTGTCAGGTCGTCTGCATAGAGAGCTACTTTCTGGGGGATGTTGTAAAGGATTAAGCCCTTAACTTGGGTTGAGGTCCTGATTGCCGCAGCCAGTGGCTCAATGGCCAGGGCAAACAGCAGGGGGGACAGGGGACACCCCTGTCTTGTGCCATTTGTGACCTGCACCGTGCCTAAAAATGAATGTTTTTTAAGGAATACATGGATTACTATTCCATTGGCATTGGTAGAAACTAGTTCTAAAAAACATTTTTATAGCTGGTGCTTAAAAATAATATTCTATTCTATATTGAAATGCAAGAAAAGATTTCAGTTTTGAAAAGAAATACAAACTTTTATCAAACAACTCTAAATACACATCAGTTGAAAGACAATATGCTGTAAAAAAGTACTCCCCTTATTGGTGGACTGCTGCCATCCCACAGTCTCTCCCAGAACCGTCCAAATAGTGTATTTGTAAAGGAGCCACAGATCCAGAAGGAAGTCTTGAGAATGCTTCAAAGTACTGTTACGCCTGTCCCTCAAGGAATATGACTTTTTGTCAACACTATGGAGGAACTCACACTAGTGTGATACGCCAAACAAGCGCACTACCAAAAGTAAAGTATTCACATATAGAGGTCAATATTCAGTTAGTTTATTGAAGATACAGGATAATAGTTTCTTTATGTAAAAGACTTGCATAACAACTTTTATTGTGTTCAACGCATTTCAGCGGTCTATGCCACCTTCTTCAAGAGCTTTTAGATTTACAATAAAAGAGCAATAATCACTTACGCTACTATGGCGGTTTAAATACACAGATTCCACGCCATCCACTCACCTACATTGAAAAGAGAGTTGCTTTACATTCTATAAAATCATCAAGAATACAATAAATTATATAAAAAAGATTTTAAAATGTTTTCATCCTAAAAACAAAAAACATTTTCTAATAAAATTATTTAGTATAATCATTTTAAGATTGATCATTTTTAGGAGAAAAAATATTAAATAAAGATACCTAATTACAATACAAATTTCCCATTCAGAATAACCAATCCTAAAACTAAATGGGATTAGCCAATTATAAATTAAGAAATAATCAGTCAACACTTGAGTACTCCAAAGTTTCAGTTCTCAAATAAGTCCATTGTGGAGTCATGTGATCGTGTGACTTTAACTCTCCAATCCTGACTTAGGGAACTCAGTTGTAGCTGTTTCTATGGATCCGGATTAGACAGTTAAAGTCACGTGATCGCAAGACACCACAACAGACTAATCTGAGAACTGAAACTGAGAACTCGATTGTGGACTGATTATTTCTTGATTTTCTATTGGCTAATCCCTTTCAGCATTACAATTGGTTATTTTGAATGGGGAAATTGTATTGTAATTGTTTATTTTTTTTTCTTAATATTTTTCCTCCTAAAAAATTATCAGTCTTAAATTATAAGTAATTTTTAATTGTCTTAAATTATAAGTATTTTTAGAAAAAATATTTTACAAAAAAATATTTTTATATATTGTTTTGTATTCTTGATAATGTTATACAATGTAAAGCCACTCTCCGGCAATTTTTTTTAACACTGGTGAGTGGATGGCACAAAGTCTGTGTATTTAAACTACCATAGAGGCCGATTTATTAAGCTGCGAATGCAGCTGTTTCCGCGTGAGCCTTCAGTTAAAAAACTGCGATCTAAGATCGATGTTCCTTAACTCATCCGCCTCTAAGGTGGCGGACAGCAATCATCCCGATCAGATACGATCGGGATGATTGACACCCCCTGCTAGCTAGAAATGCTTGTGCAATGTTTAATGCCGACAGCATATGCTGTTGGCATTTAGCGATGTCGGGCAGACATGATCCGCTACAGCGAATCATGTCCGTCCATCATTTAATAAATCTACCCCATATTATCAGAAGTGATTATAACTCTTTTACTGTGAATCTAAAAGCTCTTGAAGAAGGTGGCATAGACCGCTGAAATGCGTTAAGAACAATAAAAGTTGTACTGTGAGTCTATTACATAAAGAAGCTTTTATCCTGTTTCTTTAATAAACTGGCTGAATATTAACATCTATATCCTGTGAGTACTTTCCTTATGGTTCTCTGCTTGTTTGGCGTATTACACTAGTGTAAGTTCCTCCAAAGAGATGATGCGAAGTTGTATTTCTTGAGGGACAGGCGTTACAGTACTTTGAAGTATCACAGCATTCTCAAGACCCCCTTCCAAATTAGCGCCACCTTAACAAATACCGTTTTGAAAAGAAGCATTTTTACAATGTACTTATATTAGCAAAAAAATGCCTCTAATAGCTTTTTTTTTTTTTTTACTTCTCCTCCCTTTCTTTTCTCATATTTTTCAAGATATAAATTGATATTAACTTTTTTTAAAGGTGTTAAACACACAGTAGTGCAGAATCAATAGTATAAAAAATTACATGCTCTAACGAATTAGAACATTTTTTTTTTTTTACTATTATGGCCCTTTAAAGGGACATAAAACCCATTTTTTTTTTCTATGATTCTGATAGAGCATACAATTTCAAACAACTTATTTTATCTAATTTGCTTTGTTCTCTTGTTATCCTTTGTTGAAAAGCATACCTAGGTAGTGTGAGGAGATAGCAGCTAGCTGCTGATTGGCATCTGCACTTATATGCCTCTTGTTATTGGATTACTGATTTGTTCAGCTAGCTCCAAGAAGTGCTTTGCTGCTCCTTCAAAAAAGGATACCAAGAGAATAAAGCAAAATGTACAATAGAAATAAAATAAAAAGTTTACAAATGTATGCTCTATCTGAATCACAAGAGAAAAAAAACAGAGTATCATGTCCCTTTAAGCTATAATAACTTCATTAATAAATAGTCTAATAGTCTAATAAACTAGCCTAAATAAATATTATTTTAATTTTTAAATTATATGAAGCATGTTATAACTTAAATGACAATCAATCTTAATACTGGTTAAAGTGTGTTAGGAGAGGTTTTAATTGCTCACTCTATGGAATAAATTGTTTGTCTTTTTATATGGAATTATCTAATAAAGTATTGAGTTATATAGTATGAATGCCGTGATGGAACTATTTTTGCTGCATCTAATAAAAGCTATTACTGTTTCAACCATTTGCATCACTGCTGACAATACTTTCACCACTGCCTCTCTGAGCAGGTGCAGTTTTTGAATGTGGGTGAACAGTGCATATGAAAAAAAAAATAGCACCTCAGTGGCAGGTTTGAAGGAGTCCAGCTTCTGCCCGACTTGTCTGCTCATACCCTTCAACAGAGACGCTATTTCCAGCCAGTCACATCTGTCCTACGCAAGGCCAACATCAGATATCGTTGGGGATTCCCAACAAGGCTCCTAATAACTAAAGATAACCAGAATGTTGTGATCACCACACCTTCTAAGGGTCTGACTCTTCTCACCTCTTGGGGCTTACTGCTGGAGCCCTCAAATACACGGGCTCAACCCCCAATCAGCCTAAGAGCTTCTGCTCCTGAATGGTCAACCAAGGACCAGAGAACAAAGAGACCCAGGATACATCAACCACGAGACCCTGACGAGCAACCTGAGACTACTTCTTAGGCTCTAGTGGGGGCCTAGAGGCTCCTCATAACTCAGCCTTAATTTTTATGGTTCAATTAGGATGCAACCATAACCAAAATTTAAGTTATATGAATCGTTACCAAACTTCGTTTACCTAATAAGTAATAAGTACCTAATATGTTGTTCGCTGTTGCTTAATCACTCATGTTTAGTACTTTAGATTAAGTTGTTTTTAGTCTTGGAATTCTCTAGATATGTTGTTCATTGCTATCTAAACACTTATGTTTTAGCACTTAATGTTGTTATTGTTTGAATCAGAGTGGGGCTGGCGTTTTCACCTTGTTGCGCTAGCTCCTGAGCTATAGGCTCCCCCCCATATTGAAGCCCACATTAGGGCTCTTTTGAGGTGGACTATTTCCACCACTTTTGAGGCACTCCTTAGTGTCTCCTCCTATTTTTCCTCCCCGGCCCCCCCCTCTCCACTCCCTTTGTTCTCCAGAGTAAAAGACTCAGACTTTGTACATTTAGGCCCTAATAGACCTGTCACATGGCTAGTTCCTCCTTAAGATTTCTTACCCATAACGTTAGAGGGCTTAACACGCCTTTTAAAAGAAGCCTCCTATTACGCTCCCTGAAGCATCATAACCCTGATGTCGCTTTCCTCCAGGAGACTCATTGGTTAGCAGATGAGCCACTTAGACTTACCTCTAGGACATACACACACATAGAATATGCCCCCTTTTCTAAAAAGGCTAGAGGTACGGCTATCCTCCTACACAAAAGACTCGCTTTTGAGCCTATTCTGTCCATCAAAGACCCACAGGCCAGGTATATTATCTTGATCTGCAAGCTTAACCATGTGCTGTACACGTTACCTGTCCATCAAAGACCCACAGGCCAGGTATATTATCTTGATCTGCAAGCTTAACCATGTGCTGTACACGTTAGTGTCTGTTTATCTGCCCAATTCGCAGCAACCTAAGTATCTGAAACACATCCTCCATGTAATTGCTCAGTACCAACAAGGTAGGGTTATACTCTCGGGAGACTTTAACATGGTCTGGGACCTGACTGAAGACAGAAAGTCCTCTGTCTCACGCAAGAATCACTCAGCAGGAGAGCGACTTGCTACTAGGTTCCGCACTCTCATGACCAGCTCAGGTTATTACGACATTTGGAGGGCTGTCCACCCCAGAGACCGCGACTATACACATTACTCACAACCACACCGCCAATACTCCAGACTGGACTATATCTTCTCCACGGCAGACTCGCTTGATCTCACCACTAACGCTATAATATCTTTGAGTCCCTGGTCTGACCATGACTGTGTCATAACTGATCTGATTTCTACTAACTCCACGCGCACTAGAGCCCCCTGGCGCATGCTGCACAACCTCCTTCATGACATTCCTTTCAGAGAAAGCCTACGCACAGAAATTAATCATTTTATATGCACTAATGATAATTCTCAAGTTAGCGATGATTCCCTATGGGGAGCTGCAAAAGCTACCATAAGAGGGATTATGATATCCAAACAGGCCAGTCTCAGAAAGCAGGCGGGACTCTCGTTATCGCAGGCCCACATTAAATTGAGGTCCTTAGAAGCCCAAAACAGAGCCAAGCCCCTTCACTCCCTAGCTGGCCAGATAATTGACCTCAAGAACCATATCTCACATATTGAGCTTAAGAGAACTCAGGATAACCTAACCAGATTAAAGCAGTTGTATTAATATAAGAGCAATAAAGCGGACACTCTTCTGGCCAATAAAATCAGAAATAGAATCTGTACTTCACGCATCCACAGTATTGCTACAGCAAACTCTCTTCTCAAAATCCCTACGCAGATAGGAGAGGCTTTTGCTGAATATTACTCTAACCTTTATAACATAGACAAATCCGAAAGCCCCCAATCGACCCCGGCTGAGAAAGTACGCGAATACCTACAGGCTTTAAACTTGCCGTCCCTCTCACCCGATCAGATTCTTTAACCTCCCCATTTTCCATTAGAGAAGTACAACAAGTAATCAAGAATTCGAAGTCCTTTAAATCTCCAGGCCCAGATGGTTTCCCCGTACATTTTTATAAAATCTTCTCCCAAGAACTCTCCCCTCTACTTCTCAGGCTCTATAATTTAGCCCAGGAGGAGGGTAAGTTTAAGGAAAAATTCCTAGAAGCCACCATCATAACAATTATAAAACCCAATAAAGATCCAACCCTCTGTACTAGCTACAGGCCAATTTCGTTAATCAACACTGATATAAAATTTTACTCAAAACTCTTAGCTAACCGCATAGCCACTCTACTTCCCCACTTGATCAACCCAGACCAGGTGGGATTTATCCCAAAGAGAGAGGGACCAGACGATACTAGAAGGTTACTGAATGTTATGAGCCTCTCCTCTAGTCTCCACAAGCCCCTGGCGATTATATCATTAGACGCCGAAAAGGCCTTTGATCGGGTGAGATGGCGGTTCCTGTGGGAAACGCTTGAAAATTACCACTTTCCTAGCAGCATTATTAGGGCAATAAAGGCCCTGTATTCCACTCCCTCGGCCTCAGTTAGGGGCCTCGGTTTCCAAACTCCTCCATTCGCCATATCCAACGGGACCAGGCAGGGCTGCCCTTTATCCCCCCTGCTTTTCACCCTAGCCATTGAGCCCCTGGCCGAACAGATCAGGTCTGATTCTCATATGGGCGGAATCACCCTTTGTGGCACCAAGCATAGCATCACTCTATTTGCAGATGACATTACCCTCTTCTCGTCTGACCTTGCAGTCACCCTCCCTAGGCTCCTGCATGTAGTGGAGGAGTTCAACGCTCACTCCTATTATAAGTTAAACATATCCAAAACAGAGATATATACCCAAGGGTTCGGGGGCTCAACCTTAAACCCGCTTAAAGCCAAATACCCGTTCCGTTGGTCGGAATCATCAGTAATGCATTTAGGAGTTAAACTCTCTGAGGACCTGCCCCGAGTCGTAAGGGACAACTATCTCCCTCTATTGTCGGAGCTTCGCTCATATGAGGGTGCAATGCTTACTCACATCTCACAATGGGGAGTCAAGCAGTCTACCTGCAAATGGCGCTCCATTGAACAAGCCTCGTTACCCTACTCACTAAACTTGCGTGATTTGATTTGGACGCCCCCACACCCCCGAAGGAAACTCACTCTACTGAATCCTATTATCCGGGAATGCCTGCATTTCTGGGATAGGATTCGGCACTATGGTCACGTTGCTCCACATCCTTCACCTATCACCTCCCTATCTGGTTTATTGACGGGCTTGCAGGACACCCATCCAATAAAGTGGGCTCAGCTGGGAGTCCACATGGTCTCAGACCTTGGGCTTTCTTCGCCGAAGGATGGTTTTAGACCCATCTCTCAGATTGACACAGAACGGGTCATACCGCAATACCTGAAGTTTGAATACCATAGGATCAAAAGTTTCCTCACCAGCTGGGGCTTCAAACCATCGATGGCCCGTCCCCTAACCTCTTGGGAATCCACTTGAATTCAGGGGAATAGGCTTAGTAGACCTCTCTCACACCACTATAATCTTCTGGGTCTCACCTTACAATTGGGAAAGGCGGCCCACATTATGAAGTGGGAATCCCTGCTTGGTAAGTCATACACAGGTGACATATGGGGACGCACCCTAGAATGTACTCAGAAAGCCATTCATTGTACA
>CAJPDP010416239.1:0-10909 GCA_905336975.1 Bombina variegata variegata
TTTTTATGCAAACTATTTTTTACTTATTTAACCCTTTTAGGATATGCACAGATCTCAACCTGTTTTTTGGCACTTTAATTGGTTAAAAGTTAAGTAATATGCTGAGGTTATACAAAGCCAATATGCTACCAAAACAACAGCTGCTATAATGCAGCTTTAAAAAACAAAGGTGCTTTTTTTTTTTTTTTAGACTGACGCAGGCACTAGTTGTTATGTATGCAACCTGGGTGCATGCTTTTGGCGCAAAAGTAGTCATTTTTAATGCAATTTGCATTGAAAAATGCTGTGCAGTAGTTTGCACTAGTACTGTAGTATTACTCCATTTTAAACAACTTTTCAATTAGTTCATTTTCTTGGTATGCTTTTGTTGAAACATAGCTCCTTCCCATGACAGCATACCTAGATAGGCAAGCTCACAAGCATGCACATGACAAGCTCTATATGACAACCGTGTTTGTAACAATGTTATACATAAAGGGGCATATTTATCAATGTGCGAGCGGACATGATACAAAGTAGCGTATCGTGTCTGCCACACAGCGATAAATGTCGTCAGCATACTCTGTCTGCATTTATCATTGCACCAGCAGTTCTTGTGAACTGCCGTCCCCTGCAGATTCGCAGCCAATCAGCCACTAGCAGGGGGTGTCAATCAACCCGATCGTGTTCGATCGGGTTGATTTCTGTCTGCGGTCTCAGAGCAGGCGGACAAGTGGAGCAGCGGTCTTTAGTCTTTACGGAGCTTGCTAAATATGCCCCATAGTGCTCAAATATGTGCATGATTCTGAACCTAAACAAAGGAGAAAGAGAATGAAGTAAATTTGATAACAATAGTAAATTGATACGTTTTACAAATTTGCACACTCTCTATTAATTATGGAAATTTAACTTTGACTTCTAGGTCCCTTTAATATATATTTCAGGAGGAGTAAACCGCTAAGAAAAGTCACCAACAAAAAGTAGCACAATAGGAATAAAAATGATTTGATCTTTGGGGTTATATTTTTCATATTTTATTGTCTTTTAACAAACTCTTTCCATTCAGGAATTGGGGCTTAGAACAAACTGAAGACTCTATAGAATATACTAAGCTGCAATTGACAGATATGATAAAACTTATAGTTCCTGACCTTAGTGTAAGGAAATACCGCAAGGTCAGGAGTAGAGTTGTAAATCTGCACAGTGGTCCTTTTCAGATAACAGCAATTCACAGGAAACTACATGCAACCACTTCCCTGGAGCCATAGAGAGACGTCACTGAGCTTCCTTCTAAGATGCTCTGAGGGATCTAAGTCTGATCACATTTACATGAAATCTCCAGATTTAGGTAAAGAAAAACATTGGTTAGATGTCACTAGTACAGATGGGAGATTTTAGCTCTTACTGCTGTTCATCCTATCCACTCAACATTTGTAGGATTCTGTAGGAAATCAGGCAAATTATCTGTTGTGTTCAAAACCATATGGATATTTAAACAACAGTATTTTATTTTAAATGAATAAACTATGGAGATTCCCATAGTTTTTAGTGTTATTTATATCTATGCACCATAAATATTACTGGAACAGGAATAAAACATTACTGTTGTATCATGGTAGAAGAGAGAGGGAAAATTTGCCATTTTTAACGATTGCCATATTGATAATATTTTGTTTTTATATTTCAGGCTCTTTAGGGGTATAAATTTAAAATTTTAGGGAATTGTATTAGTATTCCCTACATTTTAAGAAGTATGTTATAACATAAGCACCCTCTTTATACAAGCTGTATACCCAAACATCAGACATTAAACCAAATACCCACCTAAGTAACTTCTTTATACTACTAGTATGTTTACATAACAAGACTCAGACCAAGTGGATGCCCCACGCCCACGTCAAAGCACAAACCAAAAAATGCTCTTGACTTGCCTAATTCAAAACTCAAACCAAATACATTCTCCACCATTCTCTTTAATGCCCTTGACTTGTCCAATTCAAAACTCAAACCAAATAAATGCTCCACCATTCTCTTTAATGCCCTTAACTTGCCTAATTCAAAACTCGAACCAAATACATGCTCCACCATTCTCTTTAATGCTCTTGACTTGTCAAATTCAAAACTCGAACCAAATACATGCTCGACCATTCTCTTTAATGCTCTTGACTTGTTCAATTCAAAACTCAAACCAAATACATGCTCCACCATTCTCTTTAATGCTCTTGACTTGTTCAATTCAAAACTCAAACCAAATACATGCTCCAGCATTCTCTTTAATGACCTTGACTTGTCCAATTCAAAACTCAAACCAAATACATGCTCCACCATTCTCTTTAATGCCCTTGACTTGCCTAATTCAAAACTCAAACCAAATACATGCTCCAGCATTCTCTCTTTGTTTTTTTAAAGTATTTATTTAGAACCAACAGTCAATGAATACAGCATATCAGAAAAATAAATGACATCATGCAGGATGCAAAGGAATAGATATATGCTTAACAGATCATAAATATTTGGAGGCTATACAGACAAAAATAAATGAAGAAGGAAAACAACCACTATAATAGGCTCCTTATAAACATACTGTTGGTGTTTTTTTAATTATATTGTCATTATGCCCACTAGACTGACAAACAAACAGTTAAAGTATATATATTGAGGAATTCATTCATTACCCAAAAATAACTCAAGGATTATAGATTGTCGCCGGAACTGATTATTCTTAAAAAGAAAAAAAAAAAAAAAAAGGGGTAGAGGGAAGAACAAAGGAAAGAGCAGAAGGGGCCATGATGGGATGCCCTTTCACGTCTACTGACCTAACCAGGTATTAGGCAGATAGCCAGCATATATATTCAGTTGTACATAAGCAGCGTTAATCAAAGGTTTAATTAGTTGCATTTGTGCTATCTCGGGAAGAGTACGAATGAAGCTGGTCCATTTTTTAAAATATATAGCCAGCTGCATGTCACTGGGATTCTATAATCTGTACTGATCTGCTGTGCATTGCTTTATCAAGGCTAGTTTCAAATCTGAAAACTTGGGGGCCCAGTAATCTTTCCAATCTCTTAGGATAAGGTTACGCGTCAGACATATTATTGTATTAGGGGAAAATTCTTGTATACTCCCCGAAATTGTGCTAAAAAAAAAGACAATCTGGGGTTGAATCACAAATTCTAATGATAAAACTGTGTTCATCCAATAGTTAATCTTTGCCCAGAGTTGTAGAATCTTAGGACAATCCCAGAAACAGTGAAAAATATCCGCACAGCTGGCATTACATTTTGAACAATAAATATTAGATCTTGTTAGAACATCTGGTGTTTGGTAGGCCATATAAATGAATTTTAAATGTGATTCCTGCCAGGTTGTCAGAACCCATGGTTTACATATTGTTTTAAAACTATCTTGAATATCCTGGGTACTAATATTTGGGAAATACTTTGTCCATTTAATTTTTACATATTCTAATTGATCAGTGGAAGAGGCAGAGTTCAGAATAGAGTATAGAGGTGAGATTGAGTGTATCCCATTGCGGTATAGATTAATACTACTAGGTAGAGTGCCCAGAGACCAGTCTGACCCATATCTCTGTTTCAATTCTGAGAGGTAATGCCTAAGCTGAAGATAAGCATAAAAATCTCTCCTTGGTAATCCAAATTTATTACAAAGATTCTGAAAAGATTCAATAGTTAGATATGATCTTACTGTTTGTTTAATCCACGTTAAACCCCTACTATGCCACTGACGAAAGACTATGTTTGAAAGACCTGGAGTGAAATTAGGATTCCCTATAATCGGAAGAAATTCTGAAACAAAAGGAGTACACTTAGATTCTATACAGAATTTCTGTAATACTAAAACTATGTTTTTCAATATAATTAAATTACAAATATTAGATGGTAGGGACCTTAAAGGGCAATGCAGTATGGCATTTAAATGAAAAGGCGCTATCAAATTAGTTTCGCAGTGCAATGCCGTAACGTGTTCCTTTTGGGTAATCCAATCTATCGCAACTTGGATCATAGCAGCTAAATTGTAGTGTTTAATATTTGGAAAGGCCAAACCTGCCGAAAATCTAGAATTTATAAAACGTGCAAGAGCTATTCGGGGTTTAGCTCCTTTCCAAATAAACCTAGAGCAAGCGTGGTTAAACCTTTGAATATCTACTTTAGGTGTGAAAATCGGGATATTTTGTATTAGATATAATAGTTTTGGAAATATTAACGTTTTAATTAACATAACCCGTGCGGAAAGAGAAATAGGTATGTTAGACCATTCATCCAGTCTATTTATACAAGCATTGAAGCATTTGGGGAAATTTAGACGGTACTACTCATGGGGATTTGCGCTTAATCTAATACCCAGGTAATTAATCGATGGAGACTCTATAAAAGGATGATTGATAATACTGTGTTTTGATTTATAGAGCCAAAGTAGCTCTGACTTCATTAAATTAATCCTATACCCTGAGATATTGCCAAAAAGGTGGATATCGGCGAGTAATCTGAGTAAGTTGGCCTTTAGATCACTCAAGAATAGTAACAGGTCATCTGCATCTAGTAGAAGAGTTAACTTCTGGCCTCCTAATTGTATTCCATCAAGATTTTGGCGCAGAAGTATTACCAAAGGTTCCAAAGAAATATTAAAAAGCGGGGACAATGGGCAACCCTAGCCTAGTGCCCCTATGTAAGTAAAATCACTTAGACAGTGAATTGTTGATAATTAGAGAGGATATTGGAGTACTATATATTAAGTGAATAAAATTATTTATGTGGCCTAAAAAAAACAAATTGTTTCAGCGTAAAAAAGAGATGGTCCCAACTGATGTAGTCGAAGGCTTTCTCAGCGTCAACTGTCAATAGAGCGAAATCAGTTGTACATCTAGAATAAGTATGTTTAAATGTATTCCAAAAAAATCCAGCACCAACATTACTCTGCGCATATTTTTCACTGGATTTCTGCCAGTCATAAAACCTGTTTGCTTTCATGAATAATATTACCTAAATAGGGTTTAAGTCTTTTAGCTATAATGGATGTTAAGAGTTTGTAATCATAATTCAGTAGGGAGATAGGTCTATATGAGGTAGGTAATTCTGGGTCTTTATGTTTTTTAAGAATTAAGGTAATATTTGAGGCAGCAAAGTAGGATGAGCATCGGGTATTATCAGAAAAATAAGAATTAAATAAATTATGAAGCGTAAGGGTAATTTGCTCCTGGAGGACTCTATAGAATTCTAAGGGGAGTAGGTCTGGACCAGCTGCTTTATTTAGTTTTGCCGACTTAATACCCTCAGAAATTTCTGGGTAGAAATGGGCGAGTTTAAATCAGTCATTATTTATTGCGAAAGTTTGGGTAGATTAAGATTTCGCCAGAATGTTTCTTTCTTTACCAAATCTACTTTATCTGCTTTATTTTATATAAGTCTTGGAAGAAACTATAAAACACTTTTTCGATATCTGCCTTATCTGTGAATCTATCGTTATCATTTCTAATAGAGGTAATAAAGTTCCTAGATGAGGGCTTGGTAATCCTGGCAAGGAATGTCGCTGATCTGCCCACATAAATAGCCTTTTGTCTAAGATCCTCAAGTACTGTTTTTTGTTTGAGTAGAATATCTCTTCCAGTCTTAGAATTCACATATTTTACCCACAAAGGCTTACTTGGGTTTGCTACATAAGCATTATATGAATTTTTAACCTAGTTTAAAAGTTGTAATTCTCTTTGCTTGGCTCTTTTTTTTACGCAAGCATAAATAAGCCTTAATTTCACCCCGCAGCACCGCTTTAGCTGATTCCCAAAATACTTCTATTTTATCTAAGTACCCAGAAGTAAAATTGAAGTAGTCTCTCCATTTTCCCCTTAACCAGTTTTGAAAATTAGTATTGTGAATTAAATATCTGGGAAAGTATATTTTATTATTGTTATCCGACTGGGAGACTCGGACCTCAAGACTCAACAAAATGATGGCGTGATCAGAGATCACTATATCATTAATATCTGACTTCGGGTTTAGGTCGATAAGGGATTCTGAAATTAAAAACATATCTATCCTTGATAATGATTGCTGACCTTTAGCAATACACGTGAATGATCTGAGATCTGGATTCTGGGACCGCCATATATCCACCAGACCTAGATGAGAGTAGAATTTCTGTAATACACAAGCTTTCCTATCTCTCTTAATTAACAAGTCCTTATTTAATCTGTCTAAATTGGGCTTTGCAACTAAATTCAAGTCACCCACAACTATTATGCTTTGACCAATATATTTGTGGAGTTTAAGAGTCAGATCATTCCAGAATACTCTATCCACAGTGTTTGGACCATATATATTGCATAGGACCAGCCGACTATTATTGATTGTAATCTCGAGGATTTGATATTATCCGTCTACATCGATCTCACTGGCCTCAACTTTATATGATAAATGTTTGTTTAAAAGAATTGCCACCGCTCTTTTCCGAGACTTATGTGTGACAGCTATAACTTCCCCAACCCATTTAATTTTTAATTTGGCAATTTCGGTAGATTTTAAGTGAATTTCCTAAAGAAGGGTGACATCAGGTTTGTGTATACCTAATTGTTTGATTATTGCTTTCCTTTTCATCGGGGAAGTTACACCGCCCACATTCCATGACAAAAAATTAACAGAATCTATTCCCATTATGCTAGACACTGAACTGTTGAACAGGGAGGAGGGCAGTGAAACAAAACAAAGGGCAAAGGGAACGGTGGGGAATTACTTATCTAGCCAGAATACTAACACATAGCACTTAACCAACTAATCTAAACCTACTGACTTACAGAAACTAGATGCCTCTGCAATATTGTTTAACATGTGAGAGTTCCCTTCCCATGTCACAATTAATTTGGCCGGAAGGATCAATCTGACATTAAAGTTAGTGTTCATCAGCTTGACAAAAAGGGGGGACATCTCTCTTCTCCTTGCCAGGGTCTCGACAGAGAAGTCCTGAAACATCAACATTTTGTGTGGTCCTATCTTAAAGGGATTTGACTTCCTATAATATCTCAAGAAGAGAATCTTGTCCTGGAAATTTACAAATTTAAGAATAACAGATCTGGGTTTCTTGTTACCCTCTACATTTCCTCTAGTTCTGCCTATTCTGTGGGCTCTTTCAATCTGAAATGTCGAGGTTGGGGATTGTATTTGTAATAGCTGTGGGAGAGTGACCAAAATAAAGTGCATTACATCCTGGAATTCAGGTGTTTTGGGGAGATCGATAATTTTGAGATTGTTACGCCTGGAGCGATCCTCCAGGTCCTCTATTCTGGCTTGCAATGTAGCTAACATATTACTCTGAGCAGTCATCCTGTGCATTGACCCTGTCTTCAAGGTCTGAGACCCTTGTCTCCACTTAGTCTAACCTGGAAGCAAATTGTCTGATTTCGTTTGTAAGACTGTTAATTTTTGTTTTAATGTCCTGTTTGACCAGGTCTAATTGGGGTGTAATTATTTTTGCGATTTCAGCAACTAATTCTGTCATATCAAAATTAACTAAAGCGGGAGTACCGCGATCCTGCGATATATCAGGACTAGAGATTTTTTAATACCTTTCTTGTCTTTCTGTTTCGGTGGCATAATTGGAGAACAGCCTTTAGCTTGTGTTATATATCTTCCCATGGGCCCTATCATAAAGGGGCAGAAATGTTTTTTTAAGGCCCTGTCGGGCAGAGCCACCATCAAATACTCAGATTGATATAGACCAGAATAGTAAATTTAAAGGCGCGCCAGTAGTCCACCTGATAAAAAAAAGGAATACCAGCAATCAGGAGATAATTGCAAATAGGGGAATAACCTCTATAATATACTCTCAGTTAGAACTTTAAACAAAAAAGTGTTATTAAGTATAAAGTAGTCTATGTGAGCGGTCTGAAATATGCTTTTTACCGCAGGTTATAAAGACACATGTCCTTGCAGAATCACATAGTCCAGTCTATATTCAGAAACCTTTAACAGACCCCAACATATATGACTCTGGGATGTTTGTTTAGCAGGAGTTTTGATCCAGGCCGAACTGTATTAGTTCTCAATAAAGCTCTATCTCCCTTTAAAGCCAGTCACAACATCTACCTGTATGGGAGACACATAATTCAGCAGCAAAACCAAGTGAGAGTACCTTTCCTCCTTATAAGCAGTGATCCGTTCGGTCCCACGGGGTTTACCCATCTCCCGGACCGTTGGTTCCAAAATCATGCACTCACAATTAGGCCTCTGCAGGCTTATGGAGTCAGCTGTTGAACGTTGTACGCTTGGCAATGCGTATACGGCCACTTCCGACTCACTCTGTCCACGTCAAGCCCCAATAGCGCCAATGAGAGTGGAGCAGGAAGAGCAGGTGTGGTTAGCCCAGCAAGGAGAACCCAGTCCCGAATCGCCACATTCCGATGGCCTAGATTCCCATGATTTGGGGTTCAGCAGCTTCTCCAGTTAATCCGGCTGTGGGTCTCCAAGCCACTAATTATGTCAGCAAATGTAGATGCCCAGGGGCCGTGGGATTTGCCTGTCCCCTGACTAATCCACATATTTACAGTACGGCTGGGAAGCTACCAGTTGCCAGGTAGAGCGTAGGTGCTAGTACATCCAAGAGATTAGAGGCAAGGGATGGTTCTTGGATCTGGGGCCTATCTACCAAGGTAATGGGTAGAGCAGGAAGCAAGGGAGCTGCTTCAGCCACAAAGCTTCACAAAGCGAGGTCAGGACTTCCACATCAAGAATCCATGGATCCACCGTCCAGGCTGGTTACAAGCCCAGCCAAGGCACACTACGATGAGGGGTATTGATGGACGTCTCAATCACAGCGAGACACAGAGCTGCAGCACCTTGCTCGCTCTTTCCCCAAACCGGAAGTCCTCTCCAGCATTCTCTTTAATGCCCTCTACTTGCCTAATTCAAAAAACAAACCAAATACATGCTCCAGCATTCTCTTTAATGCCCTCTAGTCTACTTGCCTAATTCAAAACTCAAACTAAATACAAGCTCCAGCATTCTCATTAATGCCCTTAACGTGTCCAATTCAAAACTCAAACCAAATACATGCCCCAGCATTCTCTTTAATGCCCTTGACTTGTACAATTAAAAAACTCAAACCAAATACATGCTCCAGCTCCATTTAATGCCCTTGACTTGTACAATTAAAAACTCAAACCAAATACATGCTCCACCATTCTCTTTAATGCCCTCTACTTGCACAATTCAAAACTCAAACCAAATACATGCTCCAGTATTCTATTTAATCCCATCTACTTACCTTATTGAAAACTCAAATCAAATACTTGCCCCAGCATTTTCTTTAATGCTCTCTACTTGCCCAATTACAAAATAAAAGAAAATACATGATCCAGCATTCTCTTGAATCCTATCTTCTTGCCCATTTAAAAATTCAAACCAAATACATGGGCTAGCATTCCATTTTATGCCTCAAGGTGCTCTTTAATGCCAGCTATATCTCTACTTAAAAAAATTAAAACCAAATATATGCATGAGAATTCCCTTTAATGCCAGCTACATGCTCATATCAGAAATCAAACCAAAGGGAGGTTATGCATTACAAACTACCCTACCCTTCCCTCTCTGGCAGTTAAGGGGTTACTATAACTGGCTGTGATAAAAAGACAGCGCTTCTAAATTCTACACATTGAAATCAGCTTATTGTAAAACAACATATAAAGGCCTTTTTCAATAATAAGTACATACTTTGAAAATGTGTTTTCCAGATTCACATTCAAGTTTCTCACAATTTGTTGAGGATGAAGATATCTGTATATCATCACTGCCCTTATTATAGCTGTTTTGTCAAAGTAAGGGATATTAGAGATGTTGGTCATAGATACTGCAGAATAACATTTGGGCCAGATTACAGATTGCGCTCCACTGAGGAAGCATTGTGCTCACTGAGGAAGCATTGCGTTTATGAGAGCGTGCTTCCATATGCTCCAATGGGAACCTCGTTCTGATGCCGTCGGAGACGGCACAGAACCTAAGCGTAGAGAAGGGGAAAGTAGCGCAGCGATGGCAGCTAATTGTAAATATATATGTATATGATTATATACATATATATATATTTATGTGTTTTTTGTGTATATACACACGTATTAACAAATAAATATATATATATGTATATAAGTATATGCATATATATTTACAAGGAACACACAGTTCCCATAGACCGCAATGTAAAGGCACTTTCCAGTGCATTTTCTTTTCTAACACCACACTTCCGCCAACTTTACCCCCAATATACTGCCTAGTGCAGTCATTTTATAAAAAAATAAAAATGCTACAATTGTCTTTTTTTTTATAAAATACACAACACTGTATTTTGGGGGCATTTGGGGCACATTTATAAAATTAACCAGAGATCTGATCTCTTGTTAATTTTATAAGTGCTAATTACTACCGCGAGCTCGCAATAGCAATAACTAGCCACTTGTAATGGCTGGTGCCCAAATTAGTGCTCTGGCCCTTTTTGTTGAGGCTTCAGTTATATTCAACTGATTAAAACATATTTCAAATACATAAGTTTTGGAATGGGTACACATTGCTTATTCAGTGCCCCCATTCCATGTGAAAACTTTGAACTCAAAATATTGTTTAGCTTCCTTTCTATTGCATTCCAATCCAATTCATAGAACATATGGTATAGATCTAAAACAGTGCTTCTCAATTCCAGTCCTCAGGACCAATAACAGGAAAGATTTTCAGTATATATGACTTAAAGGGCCACTAAATACAGTAGAATTTCATAATTAACAAGTGCATAATAAAAAGACAATACAATAACAGTCTGAATTTCAGATAAGCAGTAGATTTGTTTTTTTTTTTTCTCTTTCCATTTGCCGGCCCCCTGTATCATGTGACAACCTTCAACCAATCACAGACTAGTATACGAAACAGATTCAGTACAAGAC
>CAJPDP010416389.1:0-11232 GCA_905336975.1 Bombina variegata variegata
CCCTTACAAAACCTCTTTTTTTCCACGATACACTACTTTTAGATTGAAGGATCTAAAACACTGTAAGGGGTCTGATACTTTATTTCACCAGCGCACTATTTTTCCACACTCTTTCACATACTATTGCTCTGTTGCTCTACAGGCACAAAAGGAGATCTTAAACGGATCTACAACAATGATCCCTATAAAAATATGATAGAATCATAAGAGGCATCTAACCACTTATATAGTGTGTGATTTTAACTACTTACCCTATTGCAAATAATGTTTGCATTGCAGACCTTGACCACGCCCTGACTTGTAGGCCCGGAAGCTCTCTCATGATCACCTAGCCATCCTCACTGCTCATTGCACTTTATAATCAAATCTGAAAAGAGAGTCAGGACCTCGCAACGGAACTGCCCTGTGCCAGGAAGTAGATCTAGCTACTGGATTGCGGCACTGGTTCGGCGGTGCTCTTCAAAGTTGCAAAGAGACCAAACAACTGTTGTGAACCGGGCCCCCACAGGTATCCAAGCTGATCGCAACTTGGCCCATATTCCACCACCAAGCAGTGGTATCGCACTGGGGATAAAAATGATCACAGCACATTAACCCCATTCCTGCAGCATAAGATGACCTGCTACCCTCAGAATAAAACAGGGTAAAATTTACATACTACGCGACAGGTCAGAAATCTGCTGCTTTGTTAAGGTGCTATAGACCGAGAACCTGACTTTTGCAATAAGGGACTGTTCTCCTACTTAAAGCTAGTCTATGCTCTTATATTCTTATATTTTCAACTGTGCAAGAAAGACCTGCAGGCCCTGTAACCAAGAAGATTAAGACAGCAAAGCTTTTCTCTTTCTTACGCATCTAAGCACCCCATCCCTACTATTATAACATCCCTCACCGAGAGTCCACCACTCCTGACCACAGACATGACAATTTTACAGCTACAACTGGTCTGGACCCTTTCGATAAGCCTTTGTTGCGCTACTAATCTAACAAACCTTTCTGCATCCATTAACAGCAGGATTATGCTGCTTCTCCCTAATTCTCTTCACCTTCCCAAGTAGAAGTATTTAATTAAATCTTGCTTATCATGGCTTCAAAAAAGTCTCACAAACCAGACAGAGGCCCTAAATCCCCTCATCCTTCTGGTTTTAAAAATGAATGACTACTTTAAAGCATTACATGCTGCCAACTCTGAAGAGGATACCTCAACTACACAGTCAGATGACCTACAAGAATCACAAACCCCTGACAACAATACCCCATTTACTCGTTCAGATCTGAGAGATCTACCCACAAAAGCAGATTTTACAAAAAAATTTCAGCAAGTGAGAAAGAGGTGGCCGACCTGGGAGGTAGAGTGGTCTACCTTGAAGAACAAGCAGATTCTCCAACTTTAGACATGGACTTGCTCATGTGAAAATTGAAGAAATCAAGAATCCCAAATTACCTTACTGCAAATCAAATTGGAAGATTTGGATTACAAGGGCAGGTGACAAAATTTACGCATTTGGGGAATCCCTGAGAAAATTACCCCTGAAGAGGTTTAGAAAGAGGTGGCTGACCTGTAGAGTGGTCTACCTTGAAGAATAAGCAGATTCTGAAACTTTAGACGTGGACTTGCTCATGCGAAAATTGAAAGCACAAAAATCCCAAATTACCTTCCTGCAAACCAAATTGGAAGATTTGGATAACAGGGGCAGGCGACAAAATTTACGCATTAGGGGAATCCCTGAGAAAATTACCCTTCCTATAAAACATATTCAAAACACTACTGAATGATCATCAACTGCCAGATCTTCCCCTGGACAGAGTGCATAGAGCATTGAGACCCATACCCAAAGACATGGACCCCCTAGAGATGTGATAATGAGATTCCACAGGTACACAAAAATGATCCTGAACGCCACAAGGAAACATCAGTCTTTTAAAATGAGGGACATTCAAATCCAATTCTTCACAGATCTTAGTCCAATCATGCTCCTAAACTGCAAGGAAGCCAGGTTCCTGACTCTCCACCTTAACCCTTTGAGTGCTAACGACGGCTCTGAGCCATCACAAATTGCCATTGCTAGAACTCACCCACATCGAGGGCAATCTGGGGGCTCCCACTGACTCCCACCTCGACGATCTGGCCTGTATAGTGACAGACATCACAGGGGCTTCACGTTTTGCGTGGTGACGTCACAAGCAATGATGTGATGACATCACTGAGCAACTTTATTTGAAAATTGCAATGGACAGTATAGGGAAATGGGGGCATGCTGCTTAGAAGCCTCTATATCAGGCATCTAAGCAGCTTCAGACCCCCAAGACACACGGTTGGCACGGTTATTGCTTAACCTTTCCAATGGTATAAGTTTTGGGGATCTGAAAAAAAAAAAAGTAAAAAGAATATATATTTAAAAGATTAAAAAAATAAAAAAACTTAAATCCAGCTTAGCACCCAAGTGGGAAATTGCTTAGCACTCAAAGGGTTAAAGACCAGGGCCTTCCAGGGGCTTTCCATTTAGTTTGAAAGTTATGAATAATAATAAAATAGCAACTTACCGTACACCAGATAACCTTGAAACCTTCTGCCACCAGCTGGGCAGACCTAAGCCAACAGTACCCTCTCTGGATAACAAAAGGATACCCCCAGTAGGAGAATCCCTTCAGCTAAGACCACAACGGTCCCAATGTACAAAGGTCACAAGGAAAAGATCCAGAGACCTAACACCTAAACTGGGCATTACATCTGTATATACAGAGTTCATTTGAACTGACATTCGGACTGCCCAATTTTTGTCTCGATATAAGAATATTCCCAGCATAATTACCTGCTGAGCCATAGAACTTAAACCTTTCATCAAAAAATGATCCTTTTCAGAATGCACACTCATTGTTTTAACAGTTGATATAACTTTATTCTATGCCTGTTTAACTAAAATGAATCCTGTATCTTGCCATACCTTAATTGCCATTCTGTATTGCATTTGTGTGCCTCTTTACATTAACCACTTTCTCTCCTTAGGTGCACTTTAACAGTTATTGATTAACACAACAACAATGGAGACTATATGTGGGATCTTTGTGTTATTGTTATTAATTGTCTGTTGTTTTTCACTTTTGTTTTTCGGTTCAAACTGGTTGAAAACTCCATATCTCCACTTACCGATTGGGCTATGGCTATACCCGAACCCACCTCCGTTTTTCCCTTTTTCCTCCCCTTCTTCCCCTCCCCTTCTGTACAGAGGCAGGAGTTGATCTGACCCATGTGGTGGAGCCAGAGTGAGAGTCTGGCAAGTTATTCCGGGTTGTCACCAAACACACCTAACCACCAACTCCTTGTACTTTAAAGTAAGCCCATGCACTCTAAACCCTCACAATGGGTACTTTACCTAAAAACATTATCCTAATCTCCCAAAATTGTAAGGGGTTGAACTCTCCTACCAAGCATTCAGTGGCATTAAACCTACATTTCAGTCACAAAACTTTCCTACCTTCATTCCCACATGAAGAAAACCAATGGGGTGGGTATTTTGTTACCCCAAAAGACCCAATTTCACCCACTAGAGAGATATGAGAGCCATGAAGGCAGAATCCTAATACTTTTAATTATGCTGAAAATGTTTTTTATTAAATTTTCCAGATGAATTATACATGTTTCAAGCATTCCATCAGGTTACATTCAAGTATCTGTCAACAAGTTCTTAACAATACAAAATGTATTCATCAATGTATCTGGCCTCAATCCCTCATATTCAAAATATGGTGTATTTATCTTAATTACTATCTCTTTGTGTGGCTTCATGGTACATAATAAAAGGTTCCCATTGTAGTACGAATCTCTCTTTATTGTTTAGGGATTCAGCTGCTGAACTAGTCATGTTATACCGATATATTAACTTCTTTGTGGTGTTGACTTCCAGAATTGGGCAATGCTTAATCTGGCTATTGTACAAACCATCATAGCTAGTTTATTATTTTGTTTAGTGAGCCTTGGTAGGGAAGTGTAATAGTGCTTGTTCTATTGTTAGTGGTATTTGTTTTTGGAATATTGAAATTAATAGTTCTGATGTTTGATCCCAGGTGTCCCTGATGTTTTCACAATGCCACCACATATGTAAATATGTACCCCTCTCACCGCATCCTCTATAACAACAACGGGATATAGATTCCACTGCCCCATATGATCTAGTTGGGTAGAGGTACCATCTGTAGGCCACCTTAATAAAGCTTTCCTTAAGCATTGCATTATGAGAGAAAGTCAACCCGTTAGTGAGGCATGAAGTCCATAGCTCCAGTGGCCATGTTTTACCAATGTCTTGTTCCCATTTTATCATAAGTTGTGTTTTGCCGGCTAATGGGGAGTGGTTAAAAATAGGGTATAAAAGGGATATCGATCCTCTAATGTTGTGATCAGAGAGACATCCCATACTTTTATTTAATCGCCCAGTCTAACTGGCCAATATCTATTTCCCTAACACAGGACAGGCCCAATTCTTCACTCTAATAATTGGAGGAGACCTCAATGTAGCACTGTTCCTAGCACTGTTCCCACAACAAGATTGCTTTTAGCATCGTAGCACAACCTCATCCAAAACAAGGAACTGCATCCTACACACTCTCAGGGAATTAACCTTAAAGGACATATGGCATATACATCACCCCAGAGCACGGAACTACACCTTCTTCTCCAAGCTGGCTGCACATACTCTCGCATTGACTACTGGTTTATTCACCATAGAAACTTACCACTAGCTACTGACTCCAACATTGCCCCTATATCCTGGTCAGATAATTTATCTATATCTGTAACCACTTACTGGCTCACAACCCCTACCCAACCATTCACATGGACACTAGATGAATTTTAAGGCCCTCCTCAAAAACATACACAGGGATGAACTAACCTACAAACATAACCCCACAGACAAGACCTACTGAAAACCCTAACCGAATCCAGAGCTCTCATCTCCACATGGAAGTTTGTAGGAAAGCAATATGGCCTCTATTTAAGAAAGTCTGGCGGACCTGATCCGACAGTGCGGATCAGGTCTGCCAGACCTCGCTGAATACGGAGAGCAATACGCTCTCTATATACAGCATTGCACCAGCAGCTTACAATAGCTGCTGGTGCAACGCCGCCCCATGCAGACTCGCGGCCAATCGGCCACCAGCAGGGGGGTGTCAATCAACCTGATCGTACTCGATCAGGTTGAATTCCAGCGATGTTTGTCTGCCTGTTCAGAGCAGGCGGACAGGGTTATGGACCAGCGGTCTTTGTGACCAGGCTCGCCAGAAACACGGGGCATCAAGCTCTGTTCGGAGCTTGACAGATAGGCCCCTATATCTTAAAAATATTTATTTTCATGGAAGAAACAAAGCAGGAACCTTACTTACTAGAGTTCTTAAGCGTAAAACCTTTTAAAACCACATTTGTAACATAACTAATACACAAGGAGAAAACCTCTCAAGTCCCAAGTCTATAGCAAATGCCTTTAAGGAATACTATAGAGGTCTTTACAACCTACCTACCCCAAGCTGTTCCTCACACCCCAATGCCTTGGATCAATATTTACAAAATACAGATTTGCCCAAGTTACAAACCAGTGACTCTGATTCACTGGAAGAACCAATTCCCATCAAGAAATCTTAAATGACATAGATGACTTACCCTTGAATAAATGTTCAGGCACAGGCAGCTTTTCTAACAAATATTATAAGTTATATAATGATACTCTAGCCCCACATCTCTTAACACTCTTTTTAGAAATTGACCACACAGGACAACTACCCCCAGAATGCCTTGAGGCTCATATATCTGTCATCCCTAAGCCAGTTAAACCAACACACTTAACTGGAAATTACAAGCCCATATCACTTTTGAACACAGATTTTAAAATATATACTAAAATATTAGCAAATCGTCTTAACCGCATACTACCACAAATTATACACTCAGATCAGACTGTATTTGTCCCTGGCAGGGAGACCAGGGACAACTCCATTAGAACTCTACAATTATTTGACCATGCAAAACACACAGAAACAGACATGATAGTGACCTCGACAGATGCCAAAAAGGCATTTGATCACCTTAATTGGGATTTCTTCTATGCAACCCTTTTACAAAATGGGGATAGGGGAAGCAATGCTTTGCCAGATCCAAACCTTATATAAATCCCTTACTGCAAAGTTCATAGCTAACAACTTATCTGATAGTTTTTCCATACAGAGTGGAACACGGCAGGGATGCCCGCTCTCTGCAATCCTCTTTATTATCAGTATGGAGGTACTATCCCAAAGAATCAGATACAATCCACAAATATCGGGAATTTGCATTGGTCCTCTGGAATACAAACTATCCCTATACGTGGACAATGTGCTCCTTACCCTCTCCTCTCACCAAACCTCTATACCCGAAGTGTTAAAAGAATTTAGACATTTTGGTACATTCTCAAACTTTGCAGTGAATGAAGAAAAATCGGAAATACTCAATATCACCTTACCGACTCCAACTTTTCAAACACTACTATGCTCCTGCCCTTTAGAACATCAACCTAAAGCACTCAAATATCTGGGGATTTACTTAACCCCGAACTCAAAAAAGCTCTTTAAATTAAACTTTATCAGTCTATCCACAGCAATTCAGAACAACCTCTAATCTTGGAAAGATTGCCCATTTTCATGGTGGGGACAGTTACAGATATTGAAAATGAATTTTCCCCACACTACTGTATACAATCCAGGCGGCCCCAATTAATCTCCCACATAAATGTATTTCCCATACACAATCAATATTAAACTCATTTGTGTGGGCACATACAAAACCCAGAATTAAGAAAACGACGATGTTTCGTACGGTTAGTGAGGGAGGTCTAGGCTTACCTCATCTGGACACTTATTACCAAGCTGTTTGCTTACAAATAGTTATCGAATGGCACCAAAATGGTGCCATGAAAGCATGGATTCCTATGGACTCCCACATCTTACATTCCCCTTCACCTGGCACTCTATGCTGGATATCAAAACAAAACAGATCACCATGGATAAACACATACCCATTGCATCAACAGGTTTTTGACTTATGGGACTCCATCATTCCCTGCCTGCCAAAGATTTCTACATTGAGGTCTCCTCTGTCTCCTATCTTACCCAATGCAGAGCTACAGGGAGGTATAGAGGTTAACCTATATAATATAAGTAATTGGTAGATGGGTTACACCGTTCCAATACACAAATTACTTAGAGATGATAAACTTACATATACAGGATCTCTCCGAAATCCTAGGTGGAGTTTTCTCACACTGGTTGAAGCACAACCGAATACACCACTTTTTAACTACACACCAACACAGAGAATCATTAACAAGACTTCTAACCCCATTTGAACTGTTTGTCTCCTTGCAGTTTGTCTCCTTGGAGACACCAACTCAACACAATTTATCATGTGCTACAAAACTGCTCAGAGCCCAAATTATCGAGAATATACTGAAAGATGACATAGGGACCTGTGCAAAACACTTAAAGATTATCCTGAATAATACTTGGAAATCATCCTCATTCACTAAATTTTCGGAAACAAATTATAAGATCCTCACCCGTTGGTATCTCACCCCTGTCGGACTAGAAAGCCTCTTCCACGCCTCCTCTGATTTATATTGGAGGGGGGGTGGAAAGAAAGGGGATCTAATACATATCTGGTGGGAATGTTCAAAGCTGAAGCCCTTGTGGTTCATCATCAAAACATATCTAAGAACACTACTAGGCCCAAACACACCACTCACCTTTGAACCTACCATGGTTCTCCTGAACTTATTACCTTCCCTCCCTTGTAAGCTCAGACTTAGACTAACCCAATTACCATTGAATTCAGTTCAATCCCTAATAGCGAAACTCTGGAAATCACAAAACAGACCTGATCTAGATAGCTGGATAAACCACATGGAAAACACACTAACTTTAGAAGAATATGTATACTATAGAACTAACAATTTGGCCTTTTTCCATGATATGAAATTCATATGTGAAACTATCAGAAAGGACTTGCAATCCAGCCTTACTCTATCTATACATACCACACCCGATATGTAGCATATATGCAAACCCACACAAGAAACTCCCTGAAGGGAACCTGAATGGGACCTTTCATTAAACTCATCACACTCTCGCCACCGTCCACAACTATGTTCCTCATACCATTTCCCTACACACCTACCCCTTACTCTTCTCTCGTAATAAACTTATAGACTGATAAATAAAGGAGATATTTGAACCTGATAATCAATATACCTTTTAATTGACCGATAACTGGACCAGTTTTATTCACTAACTGTTTACTGTTCTTCATGGTTACTGACCTGACAGAATGGATCACTTCTTATGGATCTACGTTAAGATACAAGTTACCTGTCATGTTTATTTTCTCTACCGTCTAATAATTGACAGTCTGTACTATTTGTCACAAGAATTCAATTGTCTCAATTATGTCTGTTAAGTAAGATCTCATTAATAAAAATAAATGAAAATATAAAAATCATCAGGCCTAAAATTAACACAAAATGACACTTGCTGTAATAATCCCATATATGAAAATCATTAAGATATAGGTACAATAAATTTGTACAGAATATAGTCAAAACTCTACACTAACTTATGTAAAATATACTAAATGAAAAAATTAAACAATATTAATGATATATATATATATATATATATATATGTTTTAACATGTCAACTATAGAAGTATAATGTGTACAAACAAATACTGTATAATAAAACATTACACTATAATAAAGCGTTCATCATCTAACATAAAACACAATGTGCAAAAATAAACAAAACAATACAAATGTAACATGGTGGAAAAAAAACACTACAGTATAATAAAGTGTTGTGAATAAGAAAATGAATTGTGTAAAAGATAAGATGCCCACCATATGATTAGAGCCAGTAATATACTAAACCATGTCAGTGATCCATAAAAAACACAGAAAGGGGGAAGCATGGGAATCGCCATTAAATAACTGTGATTAGCCTGACATCATCCATAACATCATCAGCAATAGGCCTCTAACAACAGCAAGTGCCATTTTGTGTTGATTTTAAGCCTGAGTAAACAGCCCATGTGAGGCTGAGAAATGCGTTGCCAATTTTAATTTTTTTTTATTAAAGATTTTATTCTTTTTATGACATCTTGCTGTTTTTTTATATTGAATTATTGGATGTATATCATTCTCTTACGCTATTGGAAGTATCCGGTTTGCTGAATTATACAGTTTGCTGGACAATTGAGAGGTTCTAGTTTGCCTTTAGAACACTTCAGGGTGCTGTTTATTTGTGAGTACCATCTTGACCATTTGTTTGGTTTACTTGTTTTAATTATTTATTTTTTCTCTATTTGGTCACCACCATTAATATTCTTTTCTCTTTTTTACCATCATGTCCCTTTAAACATCCTTGCAAAGCCTGTTTGTTTCTTATAAGTTTTGTTTGTGTATTTAAATAGTAAATTGTTACATAATTTAAGAAGATTTACAAAATGAAATGGCTTGAAGAAGAACAAGACTACAAAAATTACCTGACCTTGCATACAAAGTGGAAACTCTGATTGAGTACAATAATATAATATTTAAAAAATGTTACATTACTTTTTGTTATGGTGAGATTAAGATATTTTAGTTCAGCCAAATACAGGCTGCACAATAAAACTATTCATATATAAATAAAGTAGTGTTTCTCAACTCCAGTTCTCAAGTACTCCTACCATCCAGATTTTCATGGTATCTTAACCAGAGCACAGGTGAAATAATCAACAAGATAAGTAGCCATGGTTATTAACATACGCTCACCCATTAGCTGATTATTTCTTTCTTTTAAATATCTTTTATTGAGGTTTTGCAAAATAGAGAACATACATTGAATGTCCTATAGCGTACATGACCAAATTACAAATGAATACAATACACAAAAACAAGTTTGGAATAAGATAATTGATACAATATGGACTTATGAAACCTCCATCTTACAATTTTAGTATTCTTAATGGATGACTAATTAGCAGGCCGCTTATGGGCACAGAGATGTAGGTAGAGCTGTAGGAGTATGGTAGTCATATCTGAGACCCTGTCGGATCTATTTACACATAGTAGGGATGAGAGTAACTGGGTAGTTAATATAACAAGGTTCAATAGTAATAATGAAAATAAAATGTAAACTTGTGTATATGATAACTTATCAGCGGGTAAGCACCACATGATGCCATATTGCATAGGGTAAACTCTTGGGTTAGTAGATGGTAGAGATGGTCGCTTTTGGACCTAGCCTAGTATATGAGTCTAAGGAGGGGAGAACGAGCAGCTAAGGGATTCAACTGTTAATTAAAGTTAAATGGACATTTGAGCAGCCTAGAATGTATTGAGTACAGATATAGCAGACAATGTAATATATAACAAAAAACAACAATTGGTGAGTAATTTTCATGTTGTACATAAGCTTACTTGTGTATGGCAGCTTATGAGCTAAGGAGTAGTATTTTCTAGAATAATTATGTCATGTAGTATGTGATATAAACTGCTGTGATCTAGGGGTTCACATGGAAGTCACATGGAATAGTATGCATCCAGTACACTACGTATATGGGTACGAATAAAAGCAGTGAGAAAGATAAGTCTGGTATATGTAGCTATTATGGCACCATTATCTGACGAGAGAACCATAATGGAGTTAAATATTTTTCCCCAGGATGTGTAAGATGGTATGATATCCCTCTCTATTCTAAGGGTGTCATATATTATGTTAAGTAGTTATGAACTGCCTTGGATGAATACAGTACTAAAAAGATTTCAGTCTAAATGTGTAACAAAATAAAGCACATAATTATTAGACCATTATGCTGGTATACATTCTTTGCGATATTACTCTGACACTGAAATGAACTAGTGTGGTTAAAAATCTCAATAATAATCTGCCTGTGCCCATTATATGAATAATATAAGAATGAATGGTAAACTGCCAGACATAGGGAGATTTAATAAAAGGGGTATTAGGGCAGACGTTCAATATACAGTATATGATCACTCAACTCTCCAGGACATATCTAGTTATATAGAGAGTGGTACTGTTACACCTATAGCGTTTTTAGCTTTGCTTCTACCTGTATAGTTATAGAATAGATATAGAAGTATAAAACCACCTAGTATTGCTACAATAACTTACCCCATTGTAAAGTGTAAATAATGTAAAATGTACCAT
>CAJPDP010416475.1:0-11732 GCA_905336975.1 Bombina variegata variegata
GTCACGTAACCGCAATAGGAAAAAAATTGCACCAAACAAAAACGGCGTCTCTCCCCGTCTATGGGGAAAGCGTGCACAAGCACGTCAAAACACTGCTTGTTTTTGGTGCGCTATGGAGCTCAAAATCTCCATATCGCCCGTGCAAGCAGGGTTTTTTAAACTTGTAATGGCAGCGCTATAGGGGGTTAAATAACGCAACTTTTCTTGTGTTCTTTACTTTCCCTATAGCGCTCAAAACTTGTAATCTAGGTGATTAAGAGGTAGATGCTTGAGGGGGCAATGGATCAAATCCTTTAAACTAAATGGCACTATTAATTTGGATTCACATTGAAATGAGGATAAGTATTCTTTCTCTTAAATCCAATCAACCGCAAATTTCAACAATGCAACTAAATTATAATGTGCAATATTCGGTACTGCAAATCCTGCCGCCTTTCTAGATTTCATCAGTCTACTTAAAGCTATTCGTGGTTTCTTATTTTTTTAGATGAATTTTGTACATATCTGATTAAATAATCTAATATCTCCTTTATGCAAGAATATCGATATATTTTGTAAAAGATATAATAATTTGGGAAATAAGATACTTTTAATTAGCGTTACACGCACCATCAGTGATATTGGTAGGGACATCCAAGCCTTTAATTTACTCCTACATTCCTTAAAGACTCTGGGATAATTCAATTGATAACACTCTTTAGGATTCTAGCTCAGTATAATGCCCAAATCATTTATAAAGTTTGTTTCTCTAAATGGATAACTTATATAATCTCAAGTAGGTTTAATCAGGCACATTAAGTCTGATTTTGTCAGATTAATTTTATATCATGAAATTGCACCAAACAATTGTGTCACCTCTAACAACTTAAATCATTAAGAAATAATAATAGATCATCTGCATACAGAGATAAAATGATTTTCTGGCCACCTAAATGTATGCCTTCAAGCTGTTGTCGTAACAGAATTGCAAGTGGCTCTAGAGAAATGTTAAAAAGCATTTGGGAAAGTGGACATCCCTGTCTCGTCCCTCTCTGCAAAATAAAACGATCAGACATGGAGCCGTTAATAATAATTGAGGATAGAGGACTACTATAAATTGTCTGCACAAAAAACTGGAATTGGCCATAAAAAACGAATAAACTCCCAATAAACTCAAGTTATATTAGCCATGTAAGCATTATATTTATTCCTGATGGTATTTGCAAGTTGCATTTCTCTTTGTTTGTACTTCCTTTTAAGGTGACAAAGATATGCCTTGATCTCTCCTTGCATAACTGCATTAGCTGATTCCCAGAATATCTCAACTTTATCTAAATACGTAACATTAAATGTATAAAATTCTTCCCATTTCCCCTTTAACCAGTTTTTGAATTTGATATCATGAATTAAGTATTTTGGAAAGAACACTCCATTATTATTAGGCGACTGTAATATTTTGGTTTTAAATTCAAGAGAAATAATAGCGTGATCTGAAATGATAATTCGGAAAAAAGGAGCACCAGCCAGGAAACAATTCGTAAAAATTCAATTTCTTTATTTCTTCAAAGGATAAAATAACATGCCTGTCACACAGACCATAGACAGTGGCAAAGAAGTCAGCATTAGAAGCACTAGCTGACGCGTTTCGGCTGTTGCCGTAGTCGTAGCTGCTAGCCTCTAATCCTGAGTCTCAGTTTTTTAAAAGAAGTATGCTGCTTCTCATTGGTTATCTGATAATTGCTTAATTGATACCACATTCCACTGTTAACTGTATCATGATACTAAAAACTGCCCGCAAAAGTACCCATTTGTAATAAACACAAAAGAAACAAAACTTATAAATATAATTGAATAAATGCAATTTTTGATAAAGTATCTGTGCATATGCATATTGAACCACTTAGTTCTATTACTCATTCCGAAATAACAAGTATACTTCAGGCTTTATTCATAAACCTTATTAATGTATTTGTTTATTTAGTTAGGGGCAAGTCTAACCTGTACCTAGACGTAGTGTGGGTGTCATTACACCTAGCATAATTGCGTGTATATTTTGGGCACCAATCATAAACCATAATAATATACTCGTTCCTTTTTTAATACCAGAACTACTCCCATATCCCAAACTAAAGAGCAAATCCACTTTTTACCCCATACACAGCAGGGGCCCTATCATAGAAAAATTTCAGAAAAGAGTGGAATCTGATCTAACAAGTCTGCATTATAAAATGAATAACCATAGACAGTGGCAAATAAAATGAATAAACCAAAGTACAACCTATCCTTTAAGGAAAGGCAGGTGTTGGAAGACTTGAATAAAAATAGAGATCTGGTCATAAGGGCTGCCGACAAGGGGGGCTCAGTTGTTGTTATGGACCGATCAGCCTTTGTGAGTGAAGCACTTAGACAATTCCAAGACCTGTCTATGGTCTGTGTGACAGGCATGTTATTTTATCCTTTGAAGAAATAAAGAAATTGAATTTTTCCGAATTGTTTCCTGGCTGGTGCTCCTTTTTTCCGAATTGATGCTTTGTGATTCTGACCACCCAAGTGCAGCACAACCAGAGGACATCCCCATCTTCAGCTCCGTGATTTCACGAGCTTAAAGTTTCACGGAGTCACCGAGGACGACATTCGCCCAATCCTGTAGCAAGCTGTGGAGAGGACCAATGAACGGAAGAGTTTGGAAAGAACTTCCGGTTCACCACTGAGGTCCAGCAAGCTCCACACACGCCAGGCTGAAGTCAGATGGATCGGTGTCATTAGCGGTAGAGGGGTAAGCTTGGGATACCGGCAAGTGGAATCGTTGCTAGGGTACTCTGCAATGAGGTACAGCAAACCCAGCTAGCCCGGCACCTCACACCGCAGACACACACCAAAGGACTGAGGGTAAGCAAATAACACTCTCATAACCTGATTATGAATAGAGGTCTACTACATATACACTGATCTCTATATGACTATATCGTCTCAGTCTGCTCAGGAACGCTAATATTATATAGTCACAGGAACTTTCTTGTTGTGCATCTGAAATGATAATGTCACATATGTCAGTCTTCAGTTCAAGCCCAATAAGCGTCTCAGACACTAAAAACACTCTCTTGGAGGCACACATGAAAGCTTTCACGTCCGGATTCTGGATTCACCATAAATCTTGCAGCCCTAATTTTTTTACAAAACTTATGGAGGATCCGTGATTTCCTATCTCTCAGGGATATAGGATATTTACCCCGTCTATCTAAGTTGGTCAAAGCCATCAAATTTAAGTCACCTGCTATTACTACATTCTTCCCTATATATTTCATAAGTTTGAGCGCCAATTGATCCCAGAATTCCCTATCGACTATATTGGGTCCGTAAATATTACATAATACCACCAACCTATTATCCACTTTTAGCTCAATTATTTGGTATCTTGTCTACCCATTTTATTTTTCATTTGCATAATTCACTTTCTTTTAGATGGGTCTCTTGTAACAAAACTATATCTGGTTTGTGGATCCCCAGCTGCTTAATAATGGTCTTCCTTTTATTTGGAGAATTTATGCCTCCCACATTCCATGATAATAATTTAAGAGTTGTAGTTTCCATCACAAAATAATCTCAAAAGCTAAAACATCATCAACCAATGATATTGGTACTACAGTGGGGAAGAGCAAGGGGGAAGGGAGATAGAGAAAAAAAAGGGGAAGCAAGGGAGAGAGAAAAAAAAAGAAATTATTCCCCGGTGGTCGTTGAGAGCCAATTACATTAAAATCACAATTAATATTATGCAAACCAAATCTCAACTTGCACCCCATAATATAAAGAATCCACATTCTTGCCTGCCAGTGCCTGGTATGTTTAAATATTCAGTAGGATTAATCAATCCCAGCACTTTTACAAAAAACTTTTAGCCTCTTCTACATTATTTAGTATTCTTGTTTCTCCATCCAATTTTAACACTAATTTTGCAGGCTAAATCATTCTAACATCGATATTAGCTTTGATTAATTTGGAGCAAAAGGGGGACGTCTCTCTTCTCTTATTTAAAGTTTCAGATGAAAAGTCTTGGAATATCAAAACTTTCTGCTGACCTACCATTAAAGGGAAACTTTTCCTATATTGTCTTAGGTATAAAACCTTATCCTGAAAATTTAGAAACTTCAGAATCACTGGTCTTAACTTAAATGATCCATCAGGGTTTTCCCGCATGGGCCCTATTCTGTGCACTTGTTCTACCATAACTTGTTGGGGCCCAGGTTGTATCCCAAGTAATTGTGGTAATCTAGATGTCACAAATTGCAAAAGGTCCTGAAACTCCCTACTTTCTGGTATGTCAGTTAGTCTAATATTATTCTGCCTAGAGCTGTCCTCTAGGTCTTCTACTCTGGCTTGTAATAAGGCCAGCATATTACGGTGGGATATATATGTCTGATCATAAGCATTAACTCTATCTTCTATCTCAGATAATCTCGTTTCAACTTCCAGAATTCTAGTGGCAAATTGTCTGACTTCATATGTTAGACTATTAATATGTTTTGTTTCCAATTTCATATTCTCAAATTGTGGAACAATACTTTTAGAAATTTGTGAGACTAATTCCTGCATGTCCACATTGGACATATTTAATTCCATACGTTCATGGGATACTTCTAAACTATTATTACTCTGCTTAAAATTATTTTTGTCTCGCGGTTTAGCAGGCATACTGGGTGACTGGCTTTTAGTTTAAGTTATATACCTTTCCATTGGTAGGGAAATACACAATCAAATGGGTAGAGCACTGGTGGGCTGAATGCCCACTCCACCCAGTGTAAATCACGTGAATATTTAAAAAACAACAACAATATTTTAGTGTATTAGCTTAACAGCTCAAAATTGCCATCCCAAAGGGCACACAGTTTAAGGGTGATTTCCCACCTTACAACAAACTTGGTGACCAATGCGTATTTAAATTCAGATACCTTAAGTTCCTAGTATATTAAAACTTGAAATCCCAAATAAGCACTTTCTTAGGTAATCAAATCAAATTGTGCTAATAAAGAAAATAAAAAACAAAACACAACCCCTATTGTGCAAACAGAAAAGAAAAAAACACACACACCTCAAGTACTGTACAATTACAGCTCACACCTGTGCTCTTATATACTAATTACTCTTCCCTATATAGCGATCGTAGGCTAATTTTTAAAAATATGATCTTCTAATGTTATTTACCGCAGGCTAGCTATCTAGTTGATTTGGTTCTCGCTAAGATATATCTATATGTATCCTATTTTACCCAGAGTTACTTTATCAAGAACTTATGTATACATCAGGGTATAGACAGCAGAGAGATACAGAATAGGGACCAGAACTGTCCCTTGGCCTATAAACGCAAAAATCTGACTTGTAAATTTCTAAGACTAATTTATTATTATTATTATTATCGGTTATTTGTAGAGCGCCAACATATTCTCCCATCTAGTTTATTGACCCAGAAAACTTGTATTATTGGCAGTCTTTTTCTACTTATTTGTATGCCATATTACCACCATATTTAGCATAGCATTATATTATAGCAGATTATAAACATCTATTATTTAACAAACAAAATTAAAAAACGGCATGCAAAACACTTTCTGCATTTGTAATTCAAGTATACAATTTTATCAATGTATGTCCAACTTGAACCAACTTAAAGATGATGTCCTTCTTTTAATTTCCTTTAACTCCTTAGACATTATATGATAAAGGAAATATGCACAAGAGTTCAACCTTCGAATGAAGACTTGGATCTTTATCTTGGACCATCCAAAAGCTAATATCAGCTAGAAGGACTTTTTCTGACTCTTTTCTACAGTTGTAAAGGATGTTTAACTTGTAAGTCAATCAGAATACTGGCAGTCCAAGCTCAAAGCATGACCAAAACCATAGTTCTTATTGAATTTATATGTTGCTTCCTGCAGTTTATATGTATCCCAAAAGATATACTTGAGCTTAGTAGCTTTGTAAGCAGATATCCTTTTTTGATGTGCCTTGGCTTAGGAGAGGGTTATTGTATCAAGGCAAAAGAAAAAATGAGCATGGGACAAACCTCTGCATAGATAAGATACAGCAAGCCCCTGTATTTCCCTCCTACCGCAAACGGATCTTGGGAGTAGTTAGAAATAATTGTGATAACCTCTGCAAGGGCTTTTATGTATTCCTCACTGGATATTATTTTCCTTTAAGCCCATTAGACCTTAGGCACAGTTGCCAATAATATGGAATCGAAAAAACTGCAGAGGCTTTATAAAGTATGGTGCGTGGTACTTAACAGTCTCTTTGATTTTACCCTGTGATTTCTTAATATTATAATTCTGTGTTTAGCAGGATTTACCCATCTCCGTTGGACTCTAGCCCACACCAATCCAATCGATGCATGTCTCGTGATCTCAATCACACGCCACAGGTACCAGGATCCCAGCAGGAAAAACGGCCGCACTGACCACGAGTGAGATCCACTGTCTTAGACTTCTGTGGCGTTGGTCTATGACCAATTCTCGGGCCGCTCACCTCTCCTCTCTAGCGGCCAAGGAGAGCAACGCCACACGGTTGATCAAATTCGCTCACTCAGCAACGCGCGTGAAGCCGCAGTCTTGCCTTCTTGCTCTGCCCCTTCCGGAAGTCCATCAAGCACTGAGAAATCTGCTGCCCCTCTTATCATATTCCCTTTTACTATATTTTGATTAGCCAATATGTTTGTGAGTCTGATTTAATGTTCTTGCTCTGTTTGCTTTACAAAAAAACCCAGTTCACCTCACATCACTCTATGCACATTTCAGCCCCTAAACACCACAGATTTATGTTACCCAACATGCCTTGTTACCATCATGCATTATTCATCTCCTGGAATGACGTAGCATGAACTTGATTCTCATCTAGGTACTGACAGTATTTCAGCAACAAATCACGTTACACCACTTTTTTGTATTGCTTTTTCTCATCATTATCCCTAGTAACTCACATTGTACAATCTAAAGGATTTTTTTTTTTTTATCAACTTGCACCACCAGATTATAATTAAAAATGATTATATCTTATAACTATGCTTTGTTTTAGGTACTTTTTTATTTTAAAAACTTTATTGAAAAGTTAGGATGCAAATACAGAAATCGATTAATACAAAATAATTTAAGGCTAATTTAAAGGATGCTGGCAGCTACGCTTTAGGCGCTTTTTCTGTTGAAAATCCCCCAGCAAAAAACATCAAAACAGTTCTCACAACAGTGAAAAGAGGAGTAAGAAATGCTGTTGTTAGTATATGAAACATAATATAATGTACACAAAGGTAAACAAAATGTTACAGTACTAAATACGCAGGTACCCAGTAATGTTTTTGTGGGGATCGGAATTATTTTTGTGTGTAATGTCTCTATAGTTCCTTACTGCACAATCCCAACTACCCTCATATGTGAGTCTGTTAATTATTAAATGTATAGTCTGGGTTTATGTGGCAAAATATAATATAAATTACACTATTCTTATAGTCCCAAGTTCTCTGTATCTCTGCATTTATGATCATTTGATTATGTTTCAAATAGTAGAATTCTTCCAGGTCCAAGTAGTCTGAAACTTTTGTTCTTCCATGTTAATATAGAAGGAACACGTTTACATTTTTTGCTGTGAGGAATTTTGCACTATTTATAATTAACTGAAAAAGTTTTATTTTGGGTTAATACTTTAATTTAGATGGCTTATTTAGGAGCCAGATTAGGGAGTCAGGAGTCTGTGGATTGTTAAGCACCACTGCAATTTCTGCCATAACCCATAACCAAAATTATGAATTTGAGTGCGCCACCACCCATTCCACTACCCACACATAGCCACAGTGCCAACATCTATTGTTCCTAATAAAGTCCATTATATGTAGCCTATGTGGTGTAAGATACCATGTATGTAAAACTTTTAGGTTAATTGCAATCACTAAATATAAGGTTACCCACTTGGGAAAGGATAATAACTCCCAGATCTGTCTCCCAGCTTTCTAAATACGGTAGAATATATCTGGTGAACTGTGAACCAATATTTTGCTCTAATGCATAGATGTTCAAAGTTTGTTTGTGGTCTTCTTGACAAATTTTACCGCATAACATAGTCATATACCTTTTATAAGTAGACCAGGTTTGGAAATAATTAAATCTTTGCATTAGGAGGTCTTGTTGGGGTTTAATTGTTTCATCATTAGTTAACAGGTGAATCGGTAGACGATGGTATGAAGAGTCCAACCCCAGAGAAACTAACGTCCTGCCTATATCAATGTCTTTGTTCTCTATTAAAGATGTTAAAGGAGACAGTTTAGAGGAAGGATATAGATTTAAGTGTGGTCCCACCATAATACAATTTTCATGTATTATATGGTCAGTAAATGTATATATCTTAGCTTTATTTATAGTTTTCAGAGAGAACGTACCTAAAGATGTATTAGCAAAATGTGTTCAAATTGATCCCAACATTTGTTCTCATGTGCCTCAAAGACAGACGCTATACAGATGTAATGAAAGAATATAGAGAGAGCTCACCTAATCAGACAGCAAATAGTTAATTAAAGCACAAGGTATTATATCATAAATTGCAATAACAAAATGCATATTATTTTTTTTAAAGAGTAAACTTCACTATTATAATAACATATGTAACAAAAGGAAGAAGAGATAATACATACTAATTTGTATATATAAAATACAATAAGTATTACAATTAGTTAGTGAAAGTGAAAAGATATAAGAAATAAAAAAATACAATAAAAAACATAGAGACCACTATTATAATAAATGAGTTAATTATTATGATAGCTTGTTTAGTTTTTAAATTGTCCACACAACAGACTTTGACCTATATCCTATGCTATTAAAACCATACAAATAATAATAAAAAAGAAATAATAATTCATATACTCATATCCACTTAAAGAGGCAGTAAACATGTTTTCCCCACCAGCAATCAAGCTAGTATTGAACAATGGTTGAAATTTGTTGAAGACTGTAAGAGCATTTACTTTGCCTTAAAAACATTTAAAAAAAATATATAGGAAGACCTGTAGTTTATATTAATCAACTTATGGGAGCAGCTAAACAATAATACTAATGTTTAGGTATGTGCATTTGTACTATTCGCTAGGAATTCAGATCTGGATTTGCACAGATCTTATTGTGTTGCACTTTCATAAGAAGAAATCCGGCTCCGAAAAAAGCCAAATGTCGCTGACGGAAGCCATATGCAGTGTTCGTTTTTTGACGAATAGTCTGAATGCACATGCCTACTAATGATTTCTCTTCCTGAGTCCCTATATAAGTTTTAACTACCAGGTGATCACTGTGGTATGAATTGGCATTAATTTGATTAGAGGCTAGTAGGAGACCCAATGTGCACATCAGAATTATATAGATATACCCAAAGGCCCCTATTTAAATGAGGATAACCCCCTTTTCTGATGACTACAGAGTTCAGAAAAAAAGACACATTTGTTTGCAACCTTATTAGAATATTAATATATACAGTGGCAAGAAAAAGTATGTGAACCCTTTAGATTTGTCTTAAAATCTGATTTAATGTTCATCTAAGTTACAGTAATCAACAAACACAATCTGTTTTAACTAACACACAAATTATTGTATTATTATTGTACATATTGAATATATCATTCAAATATTCACAGTATAGGTTGGAAAAAGTATGCAAAATTACTTCAACAAAAGCTAATTAGATTTGGAAATTGGCAAACCTGGTGTCCAATTAATGAAACACGATTGGAGGTGTGGGTTAAAGTTACTTTGACTTATTAAAAGCACTCAAACATTTTGAGTTTGCTATTCACAAAATGCATCTGTTTATGTGAACCGTGCCTCACAAAAAAGAGCTCTTGCGACCAAGAAGTGTTGCATGGCATAATGCTGGAAAGGGTTACAAAGTTATCTCAAAGAGTTTAGATATTCATCTGTAAACAGTTCTACAAATTGTTTATGAATGTAGATGATTTAGTACTCTTCCCAGAAGAGGCTGCCATGCCAAGATTACTCAAATGGCACAACACACAATTCTCAATGAGGTAAAAAAAGAACCCTAGAGTGACAGCTAAAAACTTGAAGAAATCATTGGAACTAGCTAACATCTCTATTAATGAGTCTACTATACGGGAAACATTGAATAGGTATGGTGTCCATGGCAGGACACCACAAAGAAAGCTGTTGCTTTTCTAAATTTTTTTGTCAAAGACCACCTTGACACTCACGACTGGGAAAATGTTTTGTCGACTGATTAAACTAAGGTTGAGTTGTTTGGGAAGAACACACAGCACAATGTATGGTGTAAAAATGGCACTGCATACCCACATGAAAACATCATCCCAACGCTTAAGTACGGTGGAGGGAGCATTATAATTTGGGGCTGCCTTGCTGCTTCGTTGCCTGGACCACTTGCGATCATCGAGGGAAAAATAAATTCCCAAGTTTATCAAGACATCCTACATTATAATTTCCGGGTGGCTGTGCGCTAGCTGAAGCTCAGTAGAAGTTGAGTGATGCAAATTCAAAAGAGCTGTTCACAACAGGCATCCTAGAATATGGCTGAGCTGAAGCAATTCTGTAAGGAAGAGTGGTCCAAAGTTCCTCCTGAACGTTGTCCAGGTCTAATCCACAGTTACTGGACACACTTTTTGAGGTTATTGATGCCAAAGGAGTATCAACTATTAAATCCAAGTGTTTATAATTGTTTGTGTGTTGTTAGCTTAATCACATTGTGTTTGTCTATTTGTCTATACTTGTGACTTTGATGAAGATAAGAAGACATTTTATGACCAAATTATGCAGAAAAACAACTAATTCCAAAGGTTTCACATACTTTTTCTTGCCACTGTATATTTCAATGTGAACAACATTGGAATGTACAATATTAATAGCTCAGTTTGGGGTAGCATGCGAGTATAGGTGTTTATTTTTATTTTGCGCTCTCCATTGAAGTCTATAGTTAGCTCAACAAAGATATTACTTTTGAAGTGGACGGCCAGAGCTCGGGGAATTTGAATTTCAGCGCTACATTAAAAAGTAAGTTATAGCACATCTTTATTACAAATTATGAATTTAATGTCATCTAAAATAGCACTAACATTCTGAATCTGTTTAGAAAAAGTGGAAAGTTTACTATCACTTTAATTGGCTTTATCAGATAACTGCAAAACAATGTGCATTATACTAACTTTATGACTAGCCTTGTTGTCTGTGGACCAAAGCAGAGATTGGCTCCTCCAAATATTGGGTTGAGTTTGGCTACTGAAAAATAACAGCAAAAAAAAAAAAAATGTTAAAGGGACATGAAACCCCAAATTTTTCTTTCATGATTCAGATTAAGAATACAATTTTAAAATTAAACAACATTCCAATTTACTTTTATTATTTGTTTAATAATAGCAATGCACATGGGTGAATAAATTTACATGAAACATCTTTGTGCAGCCACCAATCAGCAGCTACTGATCCTATTTAGATATGCTTTTCAACAAAGGATATCAAAAGAATGAAGCAAATTAGATAATAGAAGTAAATTGGAAAATTGTTTAATATGGCAGACTCTTTCTAAATCAGGACAGATTTTTTTTTTAGTTTCATGTCCCTTTAATTTGTTTTAAAAAGTTAAGAATTAACTGATATCTTACTCTATAGCAACACAAAAAAAAATGTAATTACAAACGGCTTGATTACAAGTTGTGCATTAAGCTGAAAAAGCAGTGTTAACAGTTCCTAATGCTGCTTTTT
>CAJPDP010416504.1:0-10549 GCA_905336975.1 Bombina variegata variegata
TAATATGTACTTGAATTACATTACCTGCAAATTTTACTTCAGTGCCTCTCCATTAACCCTTTCTTTTTAGTTTCTGAATTGTAAAGCTCTAACTCCCCCCACACATTTCCTTCTATGGCTGTATCTATATCTATTGTGTTTTGGTAGAATGCACAAGTGCATAGGGATTTTCTGTTAGAGCATGCCTAGAAGCTGGGAACTCAGTTGAAATACAATGCCTGTGTCTAAACACTGATAAGGGGGGTAGAATTGGCTGTTCCAAGCAGCTTAGCTATGTAATTCATTTTGCTTATTTTTTTTAATTATTTTAAAATACTTGCTAGCAATTTTTAAACATTTTTTTATGCAAACTATTTTTAATTAATTATCCCTTTTGGCATATGCACAGATCTCAACCTGATTTATGTCCCATTTAGGGATCAACACCTGGGTTGCGCTTGCTGATTGGTGGCTAAATGTAGCCACCAATCAGCAAGCGCTATCCAGGGTGCTGAACCAAAAATGGACCCGCTCCTTAACTTAGATACCTGCTTTTTCAAATAAAGATAGCAAGAGAACAAATTAATAATAGGATTAAAATAGAAAGTTGCTTCAAATTGCATGCTCTATTATGAATCTGAATCATAAAAGAAAACATTTGGGTTTAGTATTCCTTTAAGTAAAGAAGTTTGAATTTATGTTACAATCTGCTCTTAGTGCCAAAAACTTTAACTGAACATATAAATATTAAACATATAAATAGGGGGCGGATCCGGCCGAGAACGAACATGGCCGCATTCTCTTAGAGCTCCGTTACAGCTTAAGCCAAGGACATTATAACGGGGGGATTTTCCCTATACCCAACACCTAAAGGCATGGTTTAGTGCCATAGGGTAGAGGGGACTTGGGGTGTTAGCATAATTTGACTGCTACAGTAACATGGACACTCGCAAATTGTGACAGAAGTCCCGGCCTGGTAAACACACATCTCGGATGGCGCAGATGAATTAATGTATCCGGCGGAAAGAGGCTGCACTTGGATCTTCAGAGACCCACAACAGCCCAGATAGAGATGCGTGAGTACCCCCTCAGGGGAGACCTATCGACACACAACTAAATCCCTCACGCGGTGTTAATAGGGATGGGCACCCGCCCAGGACCTAGGCCATAACGTTCATTGTAGTGAGACCCACGTGGCTAGCCCTAAGCTATACAACTCGGCACCATAGACTTTGCCCCCAACATTATACACATATACTGTGATAAATAGAGATCCTCTAATGAAGGGCATAATAAAGGACTGTCACCACGATCAGTATATTTCATGTTAACAGAGCGCTCATCGCAGACACTGAAAGTGACAAGCGTAAAAGCACAAGGCCTCATCATGGCAGCCAGAAACAAAACAAAAGGAGACAAAGCCACAAAACAGCTAACAGCACAAGGCAACAAATGTAATGCCTTTTTTAAAACTTTGAATGGCTCAACTTCCTGCACGGAGGAATCACCCACAGCTGACACACAAGATAGGGCAGATGAAATCCTGCATGGGCCGGAAGGCCATTCCACGCTAGTAACAAAAGCAGACCTCAGCTCACTGCTTACAAAAGATGACCTCTCTAATTTCATTAACCAAGTTAACAACACCATAAAGGAGGGGTTAGCAAGTGTAAAATGGGAGGTTAACGCTCTAGGCCACAGAGTCCTACAATTGGAAGAACAATACGAAGAAACCTCCAAAACCTCTGCTAATATGGCGATGGCACTTGAACAGCAGAGCTCCACTATCTTACAGCTACAAGCCCAAGTAGAAGATCTTGATAATAGAGGCAGACGCCATAACTTAAGGATTAGAGGAGTTCCTGAACAAATTCTACTCCCTCAAATATCATCTTACCTACAGAACTTATTTAAAAACCTGTTGGAGCTAAGGGCAGAAGAAAGCATCCCAATAGATAGGGCCCACAGGGCTCTCAGGGCTAGGCCACCCTCCTCAGCTCCTCCCAGAGACATCATACTTTGCTGCCACAGATTTTCTGACAAAGAAAGAATCCTACAGGCAGCTAGGAAGAAATCCCCCATCCGGTTTGGCGAGGACCCGATCCAAGTTTATGCGGATTTAAGTGCGTTAACATTAGCCAAACGTAAAGAAGCGAGATACCTAACTTTACATCTGACAGACCTCCACATCCAATACAGATGGGGTTTCCCATTCACTATCAAAGTTGTGAAAGGGGACAAAACCTATACCTACAAAGACGCTGAGGATTTAGAGGAATTCTGCCGTCAGTTGGACATACCACAACCTTCTCTACCATCAATAAAGGACAATGATAGTGCCTCCAGACCACAAGCTAATCTCCCACCAAGATAACAAAGACCAGAGTGGACAACAGTTCCGAAAAAGAAAAGAAATACTAATCTCCAACAGCAGAACTTAACTGGGAATACATCCGAGCCACCATGATGAGTTCCAGGTTGAAAGATCCAGGGATTTTCTTAACAGTATTCAAGGGACTGTGGTAACTTTGCATAGACGCTATAATTATAAGGTCACTGGACCTTCTTATATAAATGGCCCACTATCCCAGGACTAATGTAGCGCCACAGTCACACCTTTATTGAACACCCAAGTTCCCCCCCCCCTTGTTTTTTACACTCTCAAAATTTAATGTATTATAAGCTTTGTCCTCTAGGCTAAGCCAACCTAGTACTTAATTGCTAGCCTACTCCCCCCATTCAGATAGCAGTTGTGTTATCGCTCCCTAAGTTATTGAGTTAGAGATCCCCAACTCATTGCTAGGTGTTATGGAGTTTGTTATAAATGTTATGTTTATGATATGTATGTTTCTCAACTTAATTTTTTCCTCCTCTTTATTCTTACTTGTCAGCTCAGCTCCTACCGTGGGGGACATTCGACCTCCCCCAAATGCTGCCTTTTTACTAAATGTCTCCACTTCCCTTCTGAATACCATTCAAAGGTACGCTACACCCCCCCGTGACAGACTACATCAGGTAAGATCCCAATTTCATTCGCTTTTAAACCACTTACATGACCGACCATGACTGAAAAGACATTAGTAATTCTATCACAGAATGTAAAAGGCCTCAACTCGCCCACTAAGCGGTCTATAGCACTGAGAAGTTTTGCTAAACAATCAGACTCTATCGTGTTTGTCCAAGAGACTCACTTCCTAAAAGACGCAGAGCCCAAATTTTTCTCAAAACACCAACCTCTATGCTACCTTAACTCCCTACACACCAAGAAGAAAAATGGTGTGGGCATCCTAATACATAAAAACTTGCAGTTTAACCTTACAAATCAAATTATGGATGCGGACGGCAGAATTCTAATTCTGGTAGGCTCCCTCTTCAACAACCCAGTGACCCTGGTGAATGTTTATGCACCCAACTCTAATAAATCCCCATTCTTCCACCGCTTATTGAAATTAGTGACAGAAAACAAGAAAGGAACTCTAATACTGGGAGGGGACATAAATACAGCTCTTGACCCAAGACTAGATATCTCTACCAGTACAGGGCTAGCGAGGAGCAAACCACCCAATGCCATATATAACTGCTTCTCTCGGTTAGGACTTATAGACATTTGGAGGGTACAACACCCTGTCCAAAAAAACTACACTTTTTATTCACATCCTTGGTCGGTCTACACAAGGATTTACTACATATTAATCGATAGAAACCACCTGTCCTTGGTCAGAGACTCAAACATACATGCCACCCCATGGTCAGACCACTCCCGAGTGGAGATTGAGTTGTTGTGGCCTAACCACCCAACCACACAGTTTGTGTGGAGAATGGATCTCTCCTTCGCACCCCTCCCATCAAGGAATCCCTAGAGAAATCCCTACTTGAATATTTTAGATTCAACGACACTCCGGAAATCAGTATGAGTACAGTTTGGACTGCCCATAAAGCGGTACTTAGGGGAGAATGCATTAAACACTCTACTTTTAGGAAAAAAACATATAACAAAGAGTTGGAGTCCCTAACGACTCAACTCTCTAATCTAGAACTCCGACACAAAAACGCCCCATCAGATGTAGCCCTTTATAATCAGATAGTGAAGGTTAGGCAAGACCTTAATAAAATATTAATGAAAGAGGCTCAGAGGAAGGCCCTCAATATTAGGAAACTGTACGCCTACGAGGGTAACAGAGCAGGCCCCCTTTTAGCTAAACTTCTAAGAGCCCAAACGAGCAAAAATCAGATACAAAAATTGGTTTCCACCAACAACCACCACATATATGATAACAAACAGATAGCGGACTGTCTAAGTCAATTTTACTCCAAACTTTATAATCTCAATGTCCTCGATACACCCGACCATCTAGAACACATGCAGTCTTACATTGATAAAGCCAACGTAGCTAGATTGGAGGCCCTACAAAGAGACGCGATGGAGGAACCAATATCTATAGGGGAGGTGACCAGAGTAATTTGTAATCTACCTACGGGAAAGGCACCTGGCCCTGATGGTTTCTCAAATGCTTATTATAAATCTTTTGTACACATTTTAGCCCCACTTCTAACTAAATTGTTCAACACATTGATCGAGAACCGCTCACTACCATCAGAAATGTTAAAGGCACATATCACGGTGATACCCAAACCCAACAAGGACCCTTCCGACCCCAGTAGTTATAGGCCCATTTCCCTTCTCAACACAGACATTAAGATCCTGGGCAGGATTTTAGCAAACCGAATTAATAAATTCCTACACACCCTGATCCATGCAGACCAGGTAGGCTTTGTTCCAGGGAGAGAGGCCAGGGACAACACAATTAGAGCATTCACCCTTGCATGCTTAGCCAAACAACAAGATATCCCCTCGGTCTTGATTGCGATGGATGCAGAAAAAGCGTTCGATCGCATAAACTGGAACTTCCTAAGGAAAACTTTAATAGCACAGGGTTTCAGCCCCAAAATGATAACTCAAATTTTCAGCCTATATACACGCCCCACAGCACAGGTAAGGGCAAATGGGATGTTATCCGAATCCTTTAGTATACAAAATGGCACCAGACAGGGCTGCCCATTGTCGCCCATTTTATTTATCCTTTCCATGGAAGTCCTAGCCACCTTAGTACGACAAGACACAGATATCGAAGGAATCCAAATTGGCCCACACGATTTTAAAATAGCCCTGTATGCCGACGATATTTTGTTCACAATCTCAAACCCCCTATCCTCGATACCAAAATTATTAACACAACTTGACACTTTTGGCAAATATTCCAACTTCTTGGTTAATAAGCACAAATCAGAGATCCTAAATATATCCCTTACAACGGAGAGTTTGGGGGTGGTGTCGGAAGTTTGCCCTTTGACATTACAACATAAATCACTCAAGTACCTAGGTATCCAGTTATCCCCCAACATTACACAACTCTTTGATGAAAATTACCTGACCCTCTCCCGACAAATTCAGCATGACCTCCAGACCTGGTCAGCTAAGCCCCTCACATGGTGGGGACGTACCCAAAGCATCAAAATGACTGTCCTGCCCAGGGTCTTATACCTATTCCAAGCACTCCCAATACCCATACCCAGGTGGTTCACTTCCCGGCTACAAAAACACATTAATTCATTCATATGGTGGAGAACCAAACCCAGAATTCACAGAGATACTATGTATAGATCATACGAGAATGGGGGGTTGGGCCTACCATGTATGGCTGACTACTTAGACGCAATTACGTTGCAAAGATTAATAGACTGGCATAGATCTAAGGAATCCAAGGCTTGGATAGCTATTGACTCCCATATACTTAAAGTGCCAGATGTGGGGGCCCTTTGCTGGGTTCCCAAAGACCTTAGGCCACCTCAGTGCACTACCATGACAACCTTCCGTGGGGTGTTTGAAGCCTGGGACTCGATATTACAACGAAGGAAACATATATCAGGTATACACTCTCTACTTTTCCCAATCCCCATCAATGCCGAACTGACGGGAGGACTAGATAGGGGTCAGCAGAGAATAGTGGAATGGGGTTATACCACTCCTCTCAAAGAATTCATTACACAAGGAAAACTTAAGCGACGTGAAGGCCTGGTGACAATAGCGGGGGGTTGGTACACAAACTGGCTTAAATACTCACAATTAGATCATTTCATAACCACATCCCCCCACAAACAAGACTTCCTTAGAGACCTTACACCATTTGAAAAGCATTGCACTTCAGACAGCCACGCGAGACACTCTCTTTCACTAGCCAGGAAAATCATATAGGCAGACCACTCGCTCCAGCTCCCCTCATACACACAAAAATGGCAGTTGGACCTGGAGACAGAAATCCCAGCTGAAGACTGGCAAAAAATCTTCATACATAATAAGAGAGCCTCATCCTCCCCTCAATCGTTAGAGCTAAATTTTAAAGTCTTGATGAGGTGGTACCTTACTCCCTCAAGGCTCCACTCTATCTACCTCAACGCATCAGATAGATGCTGGAGAGGCTGTACAGATAGGGGCAGTTACTTACACATGTGGTGGGCCTGTAGCAAGTTACTCCCTTTATGGTGTGGGATTGAGAGACATTTTTAAACTATACTGACACAGGACTTCACCCTATCGCCACGCATAGCCTTACTTAACGATATCCCAAATCTACCCTGCAAACTCAGACAGACCCTTCTTCAGATAGGCCTAACGGGAGCTAAGGCCCTGATAGCCCTTCATTGGAAATCCTCGTATACCCCAAGCATTTCTGACTGGTCAGATAAAATAGCAGACCTGCTGATTTTGGAGGAATACGGCTACGCTAAACGTAATAAATCGAACTTCCTGGCGGAAGTATGCTTCCTGTGGGAAACCTACCCTCTGCAATGTTAAGGAAGCCATGACAGACATGACAGCTACATCCTGACTCCCTAAGTCCTCTCATCCGCCTAAAGCGACATAATTCACATAATACCACACCAGGTGACCCGATCATAATGTGACAGCAATCAATTGCAACCCACACTACAGCCCTAGATTCTGATAGTTCTAGGACACCACATAAAACAGTCCTATTTACACTGAGCAGACCTTCTACACTCCATAATCAAGGATCTTTTCCGCCCAAAATTCACCCCGTCACGGTGGAGTGGTTTCTTGCAGAGCTGACCTCTATCCCCCTCACCCATCTCTTTTTCTTACTCCTTTCTTTCTCTACCTTATTCGCCCATCTCTTGGGTGGTTATTTTGTGCATATACAGAACGCAGATCCATTTGCTTACCTCCCCTGTGTGGGACGGTTTATCACCTCACATTGATCTACTGGCGTCTGTAATTGATTATCGTTAATAGTGTTATTTACTGTTTGTTTGTCAATTCTAAACCTCAATAAAAAAAAATTAAATAATAAAAAAAAAAATGTATAACATCAATGACACCTGTTCAGAATAAAAAATTATAATCTGTGAAAAAAAAACAAAAAAACATATAAATAAATCATTAAGCACAAAGTAGTGCCAACAAGTATCAAAGCGGATATATTACTATCGACTTTGAAATACTGATATTACAGAGTTTGGGTCTTCAATGTTCCTTAATTTTTAATAAAATATACTTTTTGTATTGTACTTTACAGTACATAATCAAATTTCAAGCATATTTCAAATGGCAATTAACGTACATTGAAATCGAATATATTCAGGCATGTAACATATTTTGAATCATGTTCGCTTTGATCAGCGTGATATTCATGAATATTCAAAAAGAAATGCAGGGAAAATATGTGACCGGGTCTTCATGCAAATTTAAGCAACTTTTCAAGCAGCTCTGAAAATAAAACAGGTAGAGAAATTTAGGTGTTTTTTTTTTAGGTTTTTTCACTTTTTTTTATTTTGATAATTCGTTTTCAATTTTCAGTATTTTTTTCCAAGGGATCCTGTGTGTGCCTAGAAAAATAAAAAAAGCAAATCTTTAATTGGATCAAAAATAAAATTATATATTATGCAAATATTTCTTTCATACAGGTGGTGAGAGTCCATGATCCTTTATTCTTGGGAATTACTCTTCTCTACCACTAGGAGGAGGAAAAGATTCCCAAAACCCAAGAGCTCTATAAAACCTCTCACACATACCTCAATCTTTACTTTGCCTCCACTGGAATAAGTTGAAGAATGAAGATGTGCATTTGATTCTTCAGAGAGAATGGTTTTCAGTCTATATTAACGCCCGTTTTCACCTAAGAGTACAGTGCTTGTCAGATGTATATGGGGTATGGTTTATGATTCTTTTTTCAACTCATGGGAAACTTTTCATAAACATAATTGGTCGCAGGACTTGTCTTTTGCCTCCCTTTATGGATCTACAATATACTCCTATTCCATAACCTCTTCTGATATGTTTCAGTACTGGTTTGGCTGTCTGCTGCTTGATAGCTAGTGGACGAGTGTCTATTGGTAAGTATCTTTTTATTAACATTTAGACACTCCTATAGCTATGGTATGAGCACATTTTAAGTATATATATATGTATACTGTATATATGTGTTTGCTAATATATATGGCCCTGGGGCAAATCCTTTTCACTATTCCCTTACTGTTTTGCGCATGTCAGCTTTTGTTTTTTGGCATGCTTACTTTTTCACGTGTCAGTCTCTGTCTTACGTGCGTTGGGGTTTCGCACATTGGGTTAACGCTCAAAGTATTAGTGGAAGTCCCTTTATTCTTCTATAGTTTTCCCGTGCTATGGTTTACACTTGTTGGGTTAGCTCATGCTCCTTTATCCTTCCTATAGTTTACATACGTTGTGTTAGCGCACGTTTGCACGGTTATGAGTATGTTGGGTTTTGGCACCCAAGATCTCCTTTTTAGTTGTGATTTTTTCTGCAAGCGCTCAGATTTAATGTTTATTCCTCCTGCTTTATTTTGCAGTTAAGCTTAGCATGTTTTGTACCTGTGACTCTTTTTAGAAAAAGATGCTTAGGAGGGGGTAAGTGGTTTCCATTCCTCAAGCGCTTTTAAAGTTTTTCTTTTAGTGTTTATTGCATTGCTTTGCCATATGCTATAATGGAGCAGCAGGATTCTGTTCCTAAATCTACCCAAGAAACTGAGGCTCTTGGACACATTTGTACCATCATTAGGTGCCTTCTCCAGCTCATTTATGTGGCTTTTGTTTAGATTTGGTAATGCAATTAAACCTACCTAATGCTGTTTCTCCGGGGTTTAATGCACCTACCCTTTTTTAATTACAGTACAATGCTGATGTAGTGCCTCCTGCAATAAAAAATGTTATCAATGCTGCAGTTTCTGAAGAGTTGGCTGCTCTCCGGCCTTTAAACAAGCGTAAAAGATCAGTTCAGATTTTACCTTCTACAAGTTCTATGCTCCCTGAGACCAGGGATACTGTTTTCTCCTCAGATGGTGATGTTTCCTCTGGGGATGAGTGTTCCTCATCTGATGTTGAACCTGATATTTCTTCTTTTTTGTTTAGAGTGGAATATATTTGTTCTCTTTTAAAAGTGGTATTAATTACTTTAAGGGTTAAATATCCTAAAGTTTCTGATAAGCCTTGTAATAATTTAAATTCAGTTTCTGACATGATCTCTAAAGAATGGTCTAAGCCAGGTAATTCTTTTACTCCTTTTGCAAGGTTTCAAAAGTTATATCCTTTACCTGCTGCTAATTTAGCTTTATGGGAAACAGTTTCCAAGGGGGATTGGGCCATTTCAACTCTGGCTAAACGTTCTTCTATTCCTTTGGAAGACTTATTTTAAGAAACCTTTAGAAAGAAAGTTAGAATCTTTTCAGGACTTCCGTTGGGCGGACTGTCTTAGAGGGCGCAAAGTTAGACGCTCGCTCCCACTACGCAGCTATCAGCCAGCAAGCTGAGCCCTAGGCCCAATTTTTGTGCTGGCCATTTGAAGAGCTGTACTGCACGGAGGAGAAAAGAGGCTGCGGTAAATAAAAAAAAAAGTATTCAGTGTTCTGTTACATGGCAAGTACAGATACCTACTCCACCCAAAGTCAACATAATTTGGATTAAACACTTCAGAGACAAAGCTGAGCATCCCCGGAAACCAGCAACGACATACCCAAGTCAGCCAAGATACGTTTTACAGATAAGTTCCTATTTACATTGGAGCTTGCTGCTGTTTTATTTTCTTTGCAGAGTTTAGATATAAGTCTGGGGCTAGTGGGCTGATGTTACAATTTACAGGCCCCTGAGCAACCAAGTGAAGAAGCTGACTCGAGCTAAGGCAATGGGGCCTATTTATGATATGTCTGTCTGACATGATCCGATCAGCGGATCATGTCCGACAGACATCGCTGAATGCGGAGAGCAATACGCTCTCCGCATTCAGCATTGTACCAGAAGCTTTTATGAACTGCTGATGAACGCTGCCCCCTGCAGATTTGTGGCCAATTGGCCGCTAGCAGGGGGTGTCAATCGACCCAATCGTATTTGATCAGGTTGATTTCACGCAATCTCTGTCCGCCTCCTCAGAGCAGGCGGACAGGTTATGGAGCAGCAAGTCTGAAAGCCCCTTATTATGAAAACCAAACTTTTTAATTCGCATTTAAAAACAAAACAAAAAAACAACAACTTTTTTCCCCT
>CAJPDP010416538.1:0-11145 GCA_905336975.1 Bombina variegata variegata
CGCCGTATATCGGATCGCGCCCCATATACAAAGTTGGAGCTAAAAATGCACTTTTGAGGAAGGGAAAAAAACTCTTAAAGGGACGGTAAAAAAAAATAAACTTTCATGATTCAGAACATGAAACTTTCCAAATAATAATAATAATAATTTACTTTTATTATCAAATTTGCTTTATTCTCCTGGTATTCTTTTTTGGAAAAGCATACCTAGGTAGGCTCAGGAGTAAGTTGCTGACTGGTGTTTGCACATATATGTCGCTTGTCATTGGCTCACTCGATTTGTTTATCTAGCTCCCAGTAGTGCATTGCTGCTCCTCCAACAAAGGATACAAAGAGAATGAAGTATATTTTAAAATAGAAGTAAATTGTAAAGTTATGTAATGCTTTATCTGATTCACAAAGGAAACATTTTGGGTTTCATGTCCCTTTGAAGTCCCATTAGAGAGCCGCAGAGAATTGCCAGTCCTGAGCAGGAAAGAGTCATGAATGCCAGGGTTATGCAACTACCTCTGACAATTTGCTTATCAGCTATTTCCTGCTTGGGACCAGCAATTATCTGTGATAAACACAGAGCATGTAATTTTTATTTTTTTAAATATAATTTTTATTGAGGCTTATACAAAACAATACAGGCATCTAGTAATATAACTTTCAGTTGTTTAATAACATAAGATACCTATGTAATCAAACAAGGCATAATAATAGGACAGCTATTAAGACTAAGCAAAGAAACACTATCTGCATGACTTCTATATTGTGACCACAAGCAATATAATGTCTCATCCGCCGGGGAGATTGACTGCTCCTGCCCGGGTGTGATTGGTTGTGAGCGGACAGGGGGCGGGATTGCACGTAAACACAAAATAGCACTTGTGTGCAATGCTGAATTCCGCCAGGGGAATTCAGCCCACCAGTGGCGAGCTGTGGCAGACAGGGGCGCGTATATGCTTGATAAATCAACCCCATTGTCTCTGGTCAAGACACTTAAAGTTATCCTCCAGTGGCCGCAGAATCTCAGCCTCCTATTTATTTAAAGACTCCATACCCAATCTATTAAGGACAGGTCTAGGTTACATGCAGTCTTCAAGGTTGTAAACAGTGCTTACCAGATAAGAGAGCCAATGAATAAATCAAATTTGATCTCTGAGATCAAAAAAGACCTCTCAGACATGGGCCAGAGGGTAGAGAAGTTGGAAGATAGCGCAGACCTCACCAATTCTAATATAACATTCCTCTGGTCTAAAGTTTCTTCTCAAGACGACCTAATCTCACAAATGGAAAACAAAATGGACGATTTGGAAAATCGGAGTCGTCGCAGCAACATTAGAATCAGGGGAATCCCGGAATCTGTAACCCCAGCAGAATTGGAAGCCACTATAGCATTGGACAGATTCCATAGAGCATTGCGAGCAAAACCATTAGGAGACCAACCACCAAGGGACGTCATTGTGAAAATTACAAGTTACCAGATCAAAGAAGAAATCATGAAGAAAGCCCGACAGAAATATCCGCTCAGGTTTAGAGCAGAACCTATACAATTATACAAAGATTTGACTCCAAGAACCCTGAAGAAAAAGCGGGAATTCAAACCCCTCACTGCAAAACTGCGGCAGCTCAACATTCCTTATAGATGGGGTCACCCATTCAATTTACAAATATCATGGAAAGGCAGAAGATTGGTTTGCAGCACGATGCAAGACATAACACGAATTTGTAAGGATCTAGACATCACCCTTCCAGAAACGCAAGATGAGACTCATGAGCTGGAGTCAACGGGAGCACATCAAGCACCACCACTCCCCCAAAGAGCAGAATGGAGGAAAACACCAGCTACAAAATCTAATAAAGGTATCCAGGGTGCTGGACATTCAAATACCCTGGGAAGGTGAACTCTTATAAGATGGTAAATGTTACACACTTGCTTATTATGAAATGTGCTTGATGACGCTACATCCCTGGACTCGGGCACTCGCCTGTCCTGGCCCGCCCCGATATTTTAAGATGGGGAGGCTTGGATGGATGGGGCCTAGTGTCCGGAGATGGGAGGGGAGACCCTTACCAGCTGATGACAACTGTACATCTGAGCAAAGAGATGGATGAGGTAAAGTGTTTAACTGATAAATATACCTCGCCTCATTGGATGTTGTAGGTCTATATTGTATTGAATACCATTGTATTAAGATTGCCTACTGGCAGAAGTTGTAAGCTGACTTAAAATTAGTTTCCCTAGTTTACTATGTAAAGATCAATTCCAGGTTTTTTCTTTTCTTGTTATAACATAAGGCATACTACATGCATATAATTTGAGATAAAATTAAGATGCCCTTTAGGGGTTTGTGTTCCCCCTTTAAAGAATGCTGTTTTTTGTTCTTTTTAGTTGCACCAGTTGTGCAAAGATTGTTTTGATTGTATTTTGTTTAACCTGTATCTCTACACTCTGCCACTGGGTACATTTTAAAATTGAATCTGCTGACAATATTAGGGGCCATAATATAGAAGCTTTGTTAGTACTTAATATACGGGATGACAAACTTTAACACACAAACTATACGGCTTATAACCCAAAATGTAAGGGGTCTTAACTGCCCTAATAAGAGGTTGATGGCTATTCGAGACCTCCGTAGAAGAGGGGGTGAAATAATATTATTGCAAGAAACGCACTTTAAAACTAGTAGTTTACCTAAGTATTTTTCCTCGCATTACCCACAACACTTTCATAGCACGAACTCCCATAAAAAGACTAATGGTGTCAGTATATTAATACACAAATCTATCCCATTTAAACTTCAACATATTGACAAAGATAGGGAGGGTAGATATTTAGGCATCATGGGCCTGATGTTTGGCAAACCAGTGATTATTATTAACTTATACACACCTAACACAGGACAAGACCAGTTTTTTTCCCGCTTTTCAAATAAAATAGCTGACCTAACTAAAGGTCCTTTGATTGTTGCAGGAAACCTCAATATTCCCTTAGTGCCTGAATTGGATAGCTCTAATCCCAGCACTCGCCACAATCAAAAGATGCTCCATTCCATATGGAAAGATATCAAGGGGCTAATGCTTCATGATACATGGAGATACACCCACCCGAAAACCTGAGATTACACTTTTTTTTCGAACCCACAAAAAAGTTATTCAAGGCTCGATTATATACTAGTAGACCACATTGCATTATCACTGGTCAAATACGTCAATATCAAGCACACTGTGTGGTCGGACCACTCATCAGTTGAATGTTTGATGACATGGCCTGCTATCCCCCTCAAACCTTTCTCATGGAGGCTAGACAACTCGTTTTTGGCCGATCCAAAAGTAGTGAAGTCACTTGCTGAACACTTAGACACTTATTTTACACTCAATAATACACCAGACATTAGTTCCACAATGATTTGGGAGGCCCATAAGGCCTATATCCGCGGTGAATTTATTAAAATCAAAGCCCATAAACGTAAAGAATCTATTAAAGAGTATCTCAAATTAGCACAAGAGGTTTCTGAAGCAGACCTATTATTGAAACTTAACCCCGATGACTGTGATCTAGCTAGAGTCCTCCAAGAAAAAAGGGAAATCCTAAATATCCATTTACAACTGGAATCACAAAGACATCAACTATACATAAAACAAAAATTTTATGGTGAAGGTAATAGAACGGGAAAACTCTTGGCTAGGGCCCTAAAAAAGCAACATGCAGGCTCATATATTCATTCTCTTATAACAGCACATAATACCACAATAGAAGATACTAAATCTATCAAGGACTCCTTCAAAACATATTACCACAGACTTTATAATTTATTTCCCAATAGACTACCTGCCCCACATAAGTTAAAATGTGAGAAATATCTGGATAGTATACCCCTGCCTAAGCTTACTGACACTGAAGTATCCATATTGGAGGCCCCGGTCTCCAATAGGGAGATACTGGAAGCTATAAAGGAGATGAAGCCAGAGAAGGCCCCGGGACCAGATGGCTTCAGCGCCCGGTATTATAAAGTATTTAGAGCTCAACTTACACCATATTTGCTGACTATGTTCAATCAAATATCAGAATCTGTAGTATTTCCCGACACTATGATGCAAGCCCATATATCAGTACTTCCTAAACCTGGCAAAAAGCCTGTGACCCCAGCAAATTTTCGACCAATCTCCTTATTAAACGTAGACCTCAAATTATATGCCAAAATTATAGCAAATAGAATAAACATAATTCTACCTAAGTTAATACATCATGATCAGGTCGGTTTCGTCCCACAGAGAGAAGCCAAGGATAACATATGTAAAGTACTAAATTTGATGGAATATATTAAAAAATCAGACATCCCCTCAATATACCTCTCAACCGATGCTGAAAAAGCATTTGATAGGTTAGACTGGACCTTTCTACAGGCCACCCTTCAAAGATTCGGATTCCCTACGAAAACTATTCAAAAAATTCTTGCATTATACTCTAATCCATCTGCACAAATTAGGGTCAATCGGGACCTGTCAGATCATTTTAAAATTCGAAACGGCACGAGACAAGGATGTCCCCTCTCCCCCATCCTTTTTATACTGTCCCTGGAGCCACTGACTATACAGCTTCGTAACAACCCCAAAATAAAAGGTATCACCATACAAGATCAAACATACAAATTGGCAATGTTTGCCGATGATATTCTCATGACCATAGCAGACCCATTGCAATCCCTTCCCTACATCCAACAAGAATTACAATCCTATGGTGCAGTGTCTAACTTCTTGATAAATGCTAATAAATCAGAACTATACCCTATAAATATCTCCGATGCGGAGGTGGGGGCGATCCAGGGGATGTATCCGTATAAAATTCAGAGCCAAGCACTAAAATATCTGGGAATATTTCTATCCTGCAATAAAGAAATTTTGCGAAAACGTAATTATAGTCACCTGCTAGATGAATTTGAGAGCCTGGTATCCTCTTGGCTCCCGAGAAATAACATTTCTTGGCTGGGGAGAATTGCAGCCACTAAAATGACCTTGTTACCGAAAGCCTTATATGTTATGCAGGCATTACCCATTCCGGGTGTTATACCAGATATCAGTAAGATGCAAGCTATTATAGATACCTATATATGGCACAGAAGACCGCCAAGAATAGCTAAGAACACGCTTTATAGACATAGAGATGAGGGGGGAATGGGGGTCCCAAACTTACATCTCTATAAGTTGGCGATTACCCTAAATAGGGTAGTAGAGTGGTGTAGACAAGGAAATGACTTCTATAAAAGAAGCGTCCACTTAGAATCACAGCTACTGAAAACTACCCAGATGGGGGGACTCTGTTGGGCCCCCCAAAAAACCCCTATGGAACTTATTGCTGCTTACCCAATTATTAAAGAAACTTGGTCAGATTGGCTAAAAATCTGCAACAAATATAAGCGCATAACATCCCCTTATTCACCACTGACAATATTAGATCAGAATAAAGAATTCTCGCCCTGTTCTTTGGGGGCGAAGCAAAACTCACAGGCGCCAATAAAATTGATAGATCAGACCCCGTTTTTTTCGGTACTAGAACAGGGAAGGTTAGCGCAGAGAACTACTTTGTTGACACAAGGTCTTACACATTTTAACTCCTGGTTTGTCTATCATCAGTTTCGTCATTACATTTACACACATAAATACAAACAGGGCATGCTTAGACCACTCACGACATTTGAACACCTATGCACATCACAACAGCCCCCCAAAAAAGTAATCTCTATGATGTATAGAGATGTGCTTCAAGCGCAATACCTTACTAAGCCTAATTATACACTTAGATGGGAAAAAGAGATGGGGAAAGAAATCTCACACAAACAATGGGCCAAGTGGTTCCAAGCTACAGCAAAATCGGCACATTCAGCAACAGTACTTGAAACAAACATCAAGATTCTCACTAGATGGTATTTAACCCCCAGCAAACTGAAACATATGTTTAGCAACGCCAGTAATAGATGCTGGAGAGGCTGCGATCAAGAAGGTACAATGTACCATATCTGGTGGGATTGTAACGTAATACGCCCATTTTGGATTCAAGTATATGAACAAATTAACAAAATTGTAGGGATGGACTTGATTCTCTCATCTGAGGGAATCCTGTTCAACGCTGACCCACGCATACCCTGTAAAATTAGGAAAAGCTTGTACCAAATATTAATAAACGCAGCAAAAAGGCTAGTACCTAGGTTCTGGAAGAAAACGCAGATACCCACACTTACTGATTGGTTAGACCTGGTAAAGAACACTCTAATACTGGAGAGGCTTCATTACTTTAAACTGGGACGTCTAGATTTTTACCATGATATGTTGTTTCTATGGGAACAATATATATATGCTAATCGGGCAAATCACAGATAACCTTTTAATAAGATGTAGTTTGCATAGCTGTTGATATCCCTTTGGCGGAGTACTTATTATATTTATTACAATGTTGGTTTGTTTGTGGTTTTTCTTTTGTTTTAGTTCCCTAAATTGTATATATAAATCCCAATAGGGATAAGCTCCACAAGGTGGATAGAATAACTTGAAGTGAGTAAAATCAGATACATTGAATGGACTGTCATTTGAACAAGAAGAAATTTTTGGACTCTACACTCGAGCCGTCCGCTTGAGTCATAATGTGAATAATCATGTCTGGTATATAATGGTAACAATACCGGCTATGTACTTGGACTTTGTATCCCACAATCACTTTTCAATGTATAGTCATGATTGCATTAATCCATTCTTGTTGTGTTGTATGACTTTTTTGAAGAACAATAAAGGAAAATTTAAAAAAAAAACAACAAAAAAAAAATGCCACAATCTTTACATATGATTTTTTTTTTTCTTGCAAATAGCTTTTATTATATAATAGATGCTTTTTGGTGAAAAAAATGAGCAGCGGTTGCTAAGATATAATTGTTTAAAGTCACTTATTTTGATAAATTTGTAGCACACTTAAAGGGACAGAAAACTCCAAAATTATTTCATGATTTGGATAGAACACACAATTTTAAACAACTTTCTAATTTACTTCAGTTATCAAATTTGCTTCATTCTCTTGTTATCCTTTATTGAAGAAACCGCTTTGCACTACTGGCAACTAGCTGAACACATCTAGCCAGCCAATCACAAGGCACCAATTAGTAGTGAGCTCCCACTAGTGTAGGATATATGCATATTCTTTTTCAACAAGGGATACCAAGAGAACAAAGCACATTTGAAAATAGAAATGAATTTAAAAGTGTCTTAAAATGACCTGATCTATCTGAATTATGCAAGTTTAATTTTAACTTTCCTATCCCTTTAATAAAAGTAAAGTACTAAGAAAAACATGTTAAGTGATTAGAATTGACACTATTATGCGGATATCCGGTGGGCAGAGTCGACGTGAGAGTTGCTGAGAGAGGGCACGCCGACCTCTGAAGAACGCCAGCCGTGCTTACCCTTGGCGACAAATATCGTCCGGAGCCCTGCACAGCAACAGGGATTAAGTGAGGAGGGAGGCTGAAACATCTGTGCCCCCGACCGGGTATCAGTGTGCGATGACAACAGAGCACACAAAGACACTGGGGCATAGCCTCAAGGGAGGTACCGTATGGCTATAATACCTGCCTCAGTTCAAGCCCAGTGAAGAACGTTGGATGACAGGACTGTACACATAAGCAGCCTGAGTGACATGGAAGCAGTCAGCAGGTAAGGTGACCGGAGCCCCAGGAAAGGAAAGGAAAGGCTGGTATGAGGGGAAGGAAGAGTTGAAAAGTGAGTACTCTTGTAACATTGTTTTGCCCCAATAGCTACCGGCAATATCTGTGGGAGGGCTAGGTCTTAAATACCCCAATTTGGGGGGCCATAAGTCATCTAGATAGGCTCAGTAGCTGCTGATTGGTTGCTGCACATAGATGCCTCATGTGATTGTCTCTCCCATGTGCATTGCTCTTTCTTCAACAAAGGATATCTAAAAAATGAAGCAAATTAGATAATATAAGTAAATTGGAAAGTTGTTTAAAATTATATTCTCTGTATGAATCATGAAAGAAAAAAAATGTGGGTTTAGTGTCCCTTTAAAGAAATATGGAGGATGAAATATCCTGATATTAAGGAATATACTTGTGTATCAAAAGCATATAAGTCTTAATCAAGAACTGATCTTTTTTTGATATCCCAGAAAGTACATAATGAAAACATATCTGTAAAAATCAATAAAATTACGATCTCAGATCATGCACCTGTATCCTTGAAGCTTAAATCTACTAATGTAACTGGCTGTGTCCAAAGGTTCAGATTTCGAGTTTACTTACTTAATGATTTTAAATTTAAAAACTTTTTTTTTTTTAAATGGGAGGAGTATGTAGAACACAATAAAGAGTATCTAAATAAACTAGAATTTTTTTGGGAAGCAGCAAAATCGGTCTTAAGAGGCGAAATTATAGCTTATGTACATTAGTAGACCAACAGAGGAAAATTGGAATAAATATAACAAAGCCAAAAAAGAAAGAGATACGTTACTGATATATAAAGCAACACAGTTGGATCTCAAAGTAAAAGCGAAATTTTATAGATTTGGTAATAAAACTGGGAAAAATATCACAAAATTTAGTAGTAAGACATATGAAATTAGTGCCTTAAAATATAAAGATAAACGTATAGAAAACACAGAAGTGATCTTAGAAATATTCACTGAACATTTTCAATAGTTTTGCCCAAATAGAGAACATTATAAAAATAAAAAGGAGGCTTTTTGGTATAGAATCAAATGCAGTAAAATTAAGTCAGAACTCCTTGATATATTAAATGCACCGATTACAGAGGATGAAATTTCCAAAGCTATTGTAAAATTACCAGGATCTAAAGCACCTGGTCCTAATCATCTCCTAAATTAATTTTATAAAATACTGTGTCTAGAATTGACCCCCACCCTATTAAAATTATTCAATTATTATTATACGCAAGAAAATGAAATATCTAAGAATTTTACAAAATCTTGGACAACTTTAATATTAAAACAAAATAAAGATCCAGAACTAAAAGACTCATATAGACCTATTTCGCTATTGAATACAGACTATAAGCTAATGACAAACATTATTGCCATGCGTTTTCAACTATCATTAAAAGAAGTGATCCATTTAGATCAAAAGGTTTCATGAAAGGAAGGAACTCTGCTGCAAATATTAGGAAGATAGCGTTAATTCTGGACCATCATTAAAGCCAACTTAAAACAGAAAAGGAATCAATTATCCCAGATAAAGCAATAATTTTGATAGACGCCGAGAAAGCGTTCAATTGTATATACTCGGATCATTTATTCTTTTCGTTAGAGAAATTGGGTTTTACAGGTAGATTTCTTGAATTAATAAAAAAGATATACAATGCGCCACATCAGTACCTTTTAGTAAACGACATGCTATCTAGGCAAATTATTTTGGGTAGAGGAACAAGACAAGGCTGTCCAATGTCACCTCTACTTTTTAACACCGCTATTATGATCAGGCAAGAAATTCAAGGAATATAAATCGGAGAAAAAACAATTCAATTAGCACTATATGCAGGCGATCTTTTATTGTTTGTTAGAAATACGAAGAAAAATATCCCTCGGATTCTGGAAATAATAGATGAATATAGTTCTTTCACTGGGTATAGGGTTAATACCTCAAAATCAGAAATATTATGGATACATAGAAATGAGGATTCCAATAAGAATAACCCGTTTAGGATAGTGACTGATGCATTTAAGTACTTGGGTATGTATATTGCGTCAGATTTAGATAAATGGTACAGACTCAACGTTCCCCCAATTTTTACTTAAATAAAGGAAAAGTTGCAGATATGGGCTAAATTGCCACTTTCACTATCAGGTAGAGTAAATTTGTTTAAAATGATCACCCTGCCAAAAATTCTATATATTATCCAAAATATTCCTTGCTTTATAAAAAAAAAATCTGCAGATAGCTTCAACAAAGTTTTTATGGGCTATGAAAAAAACAAGAATAGCAATTAAAAGATTAAGTTTACCCAAACAATATGGAGGCATGGGCTTTCCCAATTTGAAATTATATAACCTGGTTCATTTAGCAAAGATTGCCGAAGAATGGTTTGGAGACATTTCCTACTATTCGATCTAGGAACAAGAAAGAGAATTGATAAAACATTTTTTACTACACACAAGTACACATATTAAGTATATTAATCTGCCCTTAGGAATAAAAAAAACTAAAAACTATATCTACACCTATACGAGCTTGGCAGAAAATGTGTTTAAAGTTAGATGAGAAGTTCGAGGTCTTAAAGTATTTGACAATAGAAGGCAATGCAGATTTTCCAGAAGGCCTAAATAACAGAGTATTTAAAAAATGGAGAGAAAAAGGTCTTATAGCAATAATTCTAATTATTAGTCAAGATCAACAGGAGATAAAAACTTTTCAAAACTTAAAGGAGGAATTTAATTGAATTTTATGTGTATTTACAAATTAGGCACTACATTTACGGATTATTTAGAAATTGTGGAACAGAGTGGAAATGGAGTAAGTTAGATCAATGGATTGGAGTAGTGAGGGCTGGCATTTGCTCTATATCGCCATGGTATCGACTCTTAGCTGCGCTAAAAGGAGAAGTAAATTTATCATACATAGCCAATGGGTGGACTGGAAATTTGAAGCTAACAGAAATTAATGCTAATACGGTTAAGAAATCGATAGAAAGAGTAGAGAGGAACACACTCTCAGCCACATGGAGAGAAGCACATTTAAAGCTCCTCTATCGAGCTTATTATACACCCAAAAAAGGTTATGCATGGAAAAACAACCAATTTGATAAATGCTGCAAATGTCACTTAATAGTGGCAGATCTAGCTCATGTAATATGGCAATGCCCAAAAATAAACCAATTCTGGAAGGAAATATAATTCTGGTTGAACACACATACAGATACACCTGTCAAACTTGGTTTAGAACAGATAATATTCTTAGTAGATAAAGATAATTTCGGCAAGGACCACAAGATAGTTAATGTAGCAATTCTGGCCGCTAGGAATTTAATTATGTAAAATGGAAAGAGAAACATGAACCAAAGCTGCCTGAATGGCTAAATTCTATGAAAAAACAGCTGATTATAGAGCAATTTGATACTCCACTCCATACTGAAAAATATAGTACAAGAC
>CAJPDP010416726.1:0-10074 GCA_905336975.1 Bombina variegata variegata
CAGTTTTTGAAATACTCAGACCACCCCTTCTGGCACCAACAACCATGCCACGTTCAAAGTCACTTAAATCCCCTTTCTTCCCCATTCTAATGCTCGGTTTGAACTTCAGCAAGTCGTCTCCACTACGTCTAGATGCCTAAATGCATTGAGTTGCTGCCATGTGATTGACTGATTAGCAATTTGTGTTACCAAGCAATTGAACAGGTGTACCTAATAAAGTGGCCGGTGAGTGTATATACGTATAGATATATATTGTACCAATATGCATTCAGATATATGTAGAAATATGTATTCATGATTAAATAGAACATATTCTGCTATGTGCAGAACATTGTAATGTGAGATATTCATATTTTCATGTCTGGTTAGCGCAAATGAGAATATGCAATCGTGTTTGCGTGAGAGTGGGTTTTTTCACTTTTTTCTTTATTGACTTCTATGGGGGAATATATGAATACGCATGCGATATTCTAACTTAGGCTTTTTGCGCTAGTCGGGTTACTCATAATTTGAGCGCAACGCGACGAGTGCAAAAATCTTATTTCTAGTGCAATTAACGCTCAAGCAGGAGCATTGATTTGCTCTTTACTCGTAATCTGGCCCTTAGTGTCTTGATTCAATGGGAAATGCTGTCAAATGTGCACCAGTCACATTTCATGCTGCCAAAACTGTTAATCACTGCACCACACAGCAACGTAAGACGCCGTAATTACAAAAATTATTTTGCATAGAGCTAAAAAAAAAGGGACAAAGAACTGATTGAATTTGAAGATTTTATCCATATTGCTAAATTCCTTCCATGTTTTGCTGTCCTCTTCCTGATGCCATAATCAGCTACCAGCTGTTCCACATTTCAGTTGAGAGCTTTGCCCCGCTTCGAAGCCTCCTGAAGTTTTCCAAGTATGTATGTTTAAGTTTCTAGAAAAGAACCGTTACCTTCCTTTTGCTTAAACCTCATTCTGACGCATGTTATTACACCCATGGATTGATGACTTTGCCCAGTCACAGCCCGTCTCTGCCCTTTACCATTCAACTTCACCAGTTAGTGTGAAGTCCTGTGGCTTGACCAGTCAGCTCATAAGGCGTTGGGACTCAGTTTGGGAGGTATTTAATCCTCCAAACATACCTGCAATTTTCCACAGTGTAAATGGATAGTAAAGTCAAAATAAATTTCCATTAATCAGAACATACAATTTTAAACAACTTTCCATCTTAATTCTATTATTAATTTACTTTGTTCAGTTGGTATCCTTTGTTGAAGAAGCAGCAAGGCGTTACTGGGAGCAGTATGCTGATTGTGTTTGCTAATCACAAGAGGCAGAAACCAATGTGTTCATCTAGCTCCCAAGAATGCATTGCTGCTCCTTCAACAAAGGTTACCAAGAGAATGAAGCAAATTTGATAATAAAAGTAAATTGAAAAATTGCTTAAAATTGTATGCTGTATCTGAATCATAAAATATTTTTTTTGAGTTTCATGTCCCTAGTGGACTAGTAACTTCTATTAAGTGGACTGGACTAGTAGTTTTCCCCATTACTACAGTGACATTTTTGGCCATGCACAGAGGAGCCAGGTAGAGGAAAACGCAGATGAGTATTATGGAATGGTTCTTTTAAAAACAGCTGCATTAATTTGTTCTAAATTAAATTAATGTTGATTTTTGCAGAATTGGTTTTATTAATTTTTGCAAATGTCTCTTAAGTTCCCTACTTATTTAATATAACATTGATTATTAACAATTGAATGTTGATTCCCATATATATCTCTATGGGCCCCATGTATTCGAAGGCGGGCAGACAACTGTTGATCTGCTTGCCGATATGTATCATTACACACTCCAATGAGTAATTGTAATACCCGCGACCAATCACACGAGTGAAGGGACTGTCAATCACCACGAGAACGAGCCAGCTCTCGGTGATTTCTCTCTGCCACCTCAGAGGTGGCTTAGAGTGTAAGAAGCAGCGGTCAGCATTGCGGGAAGCAGACTCGCATATGCAAACCTGCCCCACAAGTGCTCTGGAGCAGCTCTCGCTGCTTCATACATGGAGCCCTATATGTCTATTGTAAACGATAGTAAAATATGTATATATAGAAATATTTGCTATCCCTAATGTTTATTCATAAGAACCAAACATGTGGGAAACAAAACAACAAACAGTGAAAGACACCTTCCAAATTGAAGTGATGTGTTGAAACACTAGGATTTACCAGTGCTAAGAATAAAGGGGAATTACAGTCATGAAATATAAAAAAAAAAACTTCATGCTGAAAGTACCTTTAATTTGCAGTGAGTTTATGCTGAGCTGAGCGCCTCAGGCATCCCACGATGAAACTTTCTCCTCTTAGCCAATAGCAGTGCAGGCCAATCGTCATTATGCTGTATGCTAGCACGCTATTGGCTAAGAGGACACTATTGAGAAAATTTGCCGTGGGCGGCTTGAAGTGTTCAGCTCGGCATAAACTCACTGTAAATAAAGGAACTTTCAGCATGAAGATTTTTATACTTTATGAATTAAAGTCCCCTTGCATTTATAGCACTGGTAAATCATAACATTTCAAAAAGCTAGGATCTACCATCCCTTTTACATTTTGTAGTGTAATTTTAAAAGGTAACATGGTTGAAATGTTAATTATAAGGCATCGTTTTTATTTCAGTCTCTCCTTCTCTAGACTTTGTTTCATTACTTATGACTATTTCAGACATTACTGATTTTCCTTTTGTACATTTCATTCTACCATTGACTCTGGAAGACTATTCCATTTACGTAACACATTTTCTGTGAATATTTAATTGCCAAAAACATGTTCTTAATAAATGCTGTCCCTTTAAAGTCTTTATTCTGTCCCTTTAAAGTCTTTATTCTGAAGTTCAGTTCTTATGAAGATGCTTTAACCCTTTCTATGCCCTAGGGCCTTGCTGATTGCCAATTAAGTGTCACTTCTTGGTATAGCAGAGAAACGTTTCACCTTTTTGCTCCGATAAAGAGAGAGAAAGAGAATGGGTGAATCACAACCTCTCTTTATGTAGCTGAAAGTAATAATTAAACATTTCAAATTGTTGCTAAGAGGATGTGAATCCTGCAGCAGAAGTGGAACAGTTATTATTGTGAGCTTTCCCGGGTTTAGTGATGGCACCTCATGCATATCTAATCTGCGGAGTATCTCTCTTGCTAGTTTAACCGAGAAGTCGTTTAATATTCTTTAGCCTAAGGTGTCGAGCTGCTAGACAAGTATTTGTGTGCATTTGAACACCAGTGGGTCATGGCAGCGTTAGGAATTAATTGTTTTTCTACAGACAAACTTTGCATGCCAATTGCCCCGTGATAATACCCACCGTTTTTTTTTTTTTAGTCAAGGTGGGGGTATTTAGATTTCAGACGCCTACAGATAGGATCCTGCGCAGTCAAGAATGAGCCCCTCTATTTCACCTTTTTGAACTAAACCTCTAAGCTAATTGAGAGACGCTTGCTCAGATCTGCACGGAATTAGATTATGTATCTGCGACTGACAGGAGTTGGCCGAGTGCAGCCTTCTCCAGTACATTTTTTATTGTGTGATGTAATGATAAATGACAGTGAACAGTTATTTGATTATTAATTTAGTGACTTTGCATCCAACTTAATTGATGGGTTTCTTAAAACCCATAGCTTGTTTACTAGCAGAAATCTGCATGATAGCCTTATTTTATCATATAGTTTCTCTAGTAAAAGATCTATGGAAAAAAAAACTGTGCCAGTAGTGTTGCAGACACTTTGCTTTTTTATTATTTTCTTTTATCATTTGTGTTAGTAATAACAAAGGTTAAAAAAAAAAAAAAAGAGGCAAACATTTTCCATTGTGTTTTTAGACTGTTTTATCTATCTGCTGTAATTTTGTATTAGAATTGGATATTGCTAAGTTGACATGAGACTCAATGTAATGCGATATGCATATAAACTATATTGCTTGTGACATCATTTGTTTTGTTCCGGGCAAGCATGATGTTCTCTAATGAAATAAACATATACCTTTTTTTTTTTTTTACGCATTTATTCAAGTTTGATGACTTTAATATTAAAAACCTAATAAGTTAACAAACTTAACTCAGATTGGAAATTTGTAATTTATGTATCATCATATGTGAAATGTAAATTCGAGATATAAAATATCCTTTTCCAGCACTAAGGTTTGGGAGCCACAATTTTTTTCCCTCCACTTCTACAAGCTTAGTGCTATTATTATTTATCAAAGGCAAGAGGTAAAGGTTCTCAACTAGGGACCAAGTTTTCCCATGTTTGCATGAACATCCTCTGCCTGCATTTATTGTTGCACAATCAAGTGGTTGTTCAGTGCTGCTCCCTAAGTGCAGGGCCTGTCAGTCATCCATTCCCAAACAAATGAATTTGGGGAGATTTGAACTTGGAACAGGACTAGTTTTCAAGTAGTAATTATAAGATGAGGATGTAGTACAAGGTTTGGCAAATTTTATATAAAACTTAATAACTTGCAGACTACACATTTTTTAGGAGCCAGGCAAGGTGTTTTGTGTATATTTATATAATTGTAATCTAAAAACTTAAAGGGTTAGAAATCTTTCCTTTTGGGAACGTACTCCAAAACACATAATTACTCTTAAGGTGTCCTAGATTAAAAAATAATGGACCTCAAAATAAAGCTTTACAGTGTATACAATTATTATTTTGTTTTCCTCTGTAAATGGCCTCGACGACCGCCCATAAATGTAGGCTAGCCTGGGGTTGCAGTTCATCTATGCTAGCCCTTCACCCAATCTCAGCATGCACATTCTGACTTGTGGGCACTCTCATACGCAATGCACCGTAAATCACACTTAAGTTATTGTTAAGCCATATGCGCATGCATTGCAAAAAATTAAATGATATGCGCATGCGTGACACCATCTTTATTCTATTTAGGTAGAACTCAGCAATTTGGCAGAATGGCGATGGAAACGAAGGGTTTGGCAGCATTTTTATTTTATTTGATAAATTGCGTGTAAATGTAAAAAAATTGCAAATAGGTGTTATTGGTATTATTTTATAACTTTATGTAATGTTGAAAAAAATATTTTGGGTTTTACTATCCCTTTAAGGCAAATTGTGTAAAATTTTGGAAGCTGTGGCCCCTGCCACCTGGTTGTCAAGCCTCTTGTAGAAGAGGAAATTCTGGAAGTAAAACCAGTGCATAGCCCACTGACTGTTTTTATTCCACCCACTTCCTGCAATGCCCACTAAACACCGGTAAATCTGCCTTACCCATTATGATCCCACAAACCACCCACAACTCTGCCCACAGGTCTCCTTGACCCAGCCTTGGTTTACAAGTCCCTCAATGGAGCTGGGAAATGTTGGTAGCTTTGGTGAACCCTCATGCAAAAAGGTTGGACATCCCTGGTATAGAGCTTTTTTTCAGGTACAGTTTACATTGAGTTCTGTTAAAAGAACAGTGTTCCCTGTATATACATTCTGTTGTTTGGAAGGAAGGCTCATGTGTACAGAGTAAGCGTTAGTTTGACACAACACTCTCCTGTACTGCATGCTCAGATAATGGCACATGTAAAGTGCACTGCACCTTTTAAGCAAGCTTGGCAGTCTGGTTAATTGTTGTTGCAAGATTTATAGCCCTGCGTTTTTGACTGTGCTCCCAGCACTGGTTCTTGGTGCAGCTTTATTTGACTGGGTTCTTGGAAACATATGTCTTGGCTGAGATATTATAGGGAAATAATGTTAGGAGGTTCATACAAGCATTTTCAATGAAACTGTCTAATTCTGAGAATTTAAAAAAAATATATAAATCAACACAGGATGTTATAAAAGGTACGTTTCTCTCTCTCTCTCTCTCTCTCTCTCTCTCTCTCTCTCTCTTTTTTTTTTTATATATATAATATACACATTGGTCTTTTTCCATATTTGTTTTTTTTTAGTTCCTTACTATACATCTGTTATCATCTCAGTAGGATATAATTAATTAACTCACTAAATATCCGATTACTGTAGTGCATTGTATAGCAACCTTATTTTTATTAGTGTTATTATGAGTGTAGTACTTTTAAATGCATTTTTTGATGTGTTTTGTGAGCTCTGAGGTTGTGCTATCCCGATGCGCGTTAACTTCAATTGCGCTCATGCGATTTGCGTTTACTTTCAGCTTGTAATATGAGCGCTACATCTGAGGTGCGCAAACAGCCGCAATAAACCTGATATTGCTAGTTCGTAAAAGGGCGCCACTTGTAATCTGGACATTATTTCATATGCAAATATTTTGTGCTGCCATTATCAGTTGCAGATATCTACCATACAGACAAAAAATGTTTTACTGTTCCTCTTATGTTAAAGGCACATTATAATTGAAAAAAACAGATGCTCTAATTTGTCAGAGCACAACATTTTGCCCTACTCACCCTGAAAAGGGCTAGAATACAAGTACAACTTGGTATTACAAGTGAATGGTTAAATATTTTAACCATAGTATCTTTAGATACCCAAAACTTTTATTAGTGCATCCTTTACTCCTAATGGATATCACAGGGAACACTATTTTTGCACTTGTATGATTAAAACCTGAAGTAAACCAATATTATTATTAGTATAACTCAGAACTACATAAAGAAGTCTCACCTTGCGCTTAGCACTTAAGCAATGTCTTACATGCATTTTACTGTGCTCCCCCTAAAGTCTATTATGTGAGGGATTTAGCATGCACTAGACAATCGCTTGAGCAATGAAAAATAGCTATGAGCACAAAAATATAAGCACTATTGATTGCACTTCAGTGATGTAAACATACAATAGAGTTCATATTTCTGTGCTCTACTTGTAATCTAGGCCTTTGTATTTAACATCCACAAACGAGCTAGAGAGAACTTTTGGTCCAAAGCAGAAAGCAACCACTAGCGACAGCTGCACAGCCCCACTGACTATGCTCAACCTGGGAGCTGCAATGTATGGGGCTCCCTATTGAGGATTTTATTTCTGTGTTTAACCCTTTTTCATATTGAGTGGTGCAGAAATGAGATGTTCTAACAAATTATAACATGCAATTTTGCACTAGAATGTCTCTTTAAATATTATTAACCTCTTAAGGACATATGACGGAATTTTTCCGTCATAAAACAATTGAGCAAACTGAAAGCTGTGTCCTTAAAGGGTTAAATAGATACTAGCATGAAGTGTTTGTGCACAAATCATACTGATATATAAATGATTTCTGACTTTTAGTGGCAACTCCTACAATTCTATTGGTAGAAAGAGACAAGCCTCTAAAAGGTTTTACAAGAAGGTGTTTTTTTCAGCACAGTAACATACATATTAGAAAACTGCACTGCCTTTTGAAATACCATATTTTATATTGGTACAAATAAAAAATAAATCAAATCTCCCTTTCATTCCTGTTGTACAGATATGAAGGTGATCATTTATAGACAGACATTTTAATAGCACCCCCACCTATTCAAAATTGTTTGGATTGTCATAAAGTTTTTAATACCCTTTAATTCCGTTCATTGTATTGTTAAGATATGTGAAAATAAACTTTACCTTTTTAAAGGGACATAAAAACTTTTTTTTTCTTTCATGATTCAGATAGAACATACAATTTTAAACAACTTTCCAATTTTATTTACTTATAGTATCATATTTTCTTCATTTTCTTGTTATCCTTTGTTAAAAGCCGGAAAGTAAGTTCAGGAGTGTGCACATTTCTGCAGTACTATATTGCAACAGTTTTGCAACAATGTTATACATTAGCAAGAACACTAGATGGCAGCACTCTTTCCTGTACAGCTGCAGAAATGTGCACGCTACCTATCTAGATATCTCTTCAACAAAAGAACAACACAAATTGAATAGATGTAAACTAGAAACTTTATTTTTTTTAATTGTATTCTCTATCTGAATCATTAAAGAAAAAAAAATTGGGTCATTTTAACTGTTCTCTTTTGATAAAGGCAACCCCTGAAAAGGAGTGTGAACAATATCTAGTGTGAGCCATTGCTTTCTGGTTTTCTGCATGTTTCATTTAAGACCCTGTACCCTTCTGCTTCTCAGGTTATGACAATACATTATCAACCGTTAAATGTGTATCGTTTAACATTTTTATTCACTCAGCAATAATCAATGTAATATATTCATCTCTTGCAGGGAATAGGTCTTGCTTTGGTGCACAGAATATATTTTCATTACAAAGAGAGGTATTTTAACAGTCTCATTTGCTGTTGTGCATTAACTTTTGGCGCATTGAGGAAAGTGTATGTTTTACAATTGTATTTCTTTTTTTATTTCTTTGTTCGGCCACACTGAGTGACACATTGCATAACCTTCAATTGAGGACGTTTATAAAACACAAGTATGTCTTGTACCAGTCTAATGGGAGCAGCAACTCATTTGGTTGGGAACTGCAGGGCATTTTTCACACACAAAATCCAGGGCTTCATTTTGCATTTCGTTTTCAAGCAATAGGTGGTTTGCTTTTATTCCCTCTCATATGGATATGTAAAATTGATTGGATGTGATGAAAACAATCATGGATGCTAACAGTCTATTTACTTTAAATATTTCTAAGAACACATGCCCATGTATCTAAAAATAAAGTATCTTTAGTTTTGCAGATGCTCGCGCTTGCATATTTCTGCAAAGCTATGGCTATATAACCCTGGCAGCTAAGATACCATCTCATACATAACATGTTACTTATGGTTTCTAATGTTCTGGAGTAGTATACATGTCTGTAATTCCATTTATCTTTGACCCATTTAAAAAAAAAATATGGCCAACATGCGCGTGCAGAAACATACAAACGTGCAAACACATTCATACCTATATGTACACACTTGCACCCAAAGACATACATACTCACATAAGCAGACACGCATGCACACACATGTACACTACACACAGACATACATACACATATATACACACGTATATACATATACATTCACAAACACAATTTTAAAATTGTAGAATTATTACTTAATTTTCAATACAATATTTAATATGTCTCCAATTGACATTCAATTCTAGTATTCTTAGTAGTGGACAACCCTCACACATAGAATTGTTTGGAATCGTTTCAGCGAATTCATCTAGTTGTTCCTGAACTTGAGCTGACACTGAGGTCCCAAGGACGATCACAATTAATCAGGGCTGCATTGTTCGCCAACCCATGCTCAGTGATAACAGAGAAGCTATGAGTCTCATACACAGAAGCATCTGCAGACTAAACAATGAGAAGAGGAATAATTGTGTATCAATTAATCAGTGAACCAAAACCTTGATAATCTTCCTCCACCATTCTCATCCACATTTTTTTAAATAGAATTAGAGGCATGCCAACATTTTGCATTTTTATACAAAAACATAAATAAGGAAATAGATATCTTTACCTTACATATACATTTTGCAGAAATATGATCAAGAGGATAAGCACTATCCTTCATATTGGCAACGTTAAAGGGATACTGAACCCATTTTTTTCCTTTCATGATTAAGATAGAGCATGCAATTTTAGGCAACTTTCTAATTTACTCCTATTATACTTTTTTTATTTGTTCTCTTTGTATCTTTTATTTGAAAAAGCAGGTATGTAAGCTTACGAGCCGGCCCATTTTTGGTTCAGCACCCTGGATAGCGCTTACTAATCGGTGGGTACATTTAGCCACCAATCAGCAAATGCTACCTAGGATGCTGAACCAAAGATGGGCCCGGCTTGTAAGCTTTACATTCCTGCATTTTCAAATAAAGATACCAAGAGAACAAAGAAATTTTTATAATAGCAGTAAATTATGAAGTTGCTTAAAATCGCATGCTCTATCTGAAGTATGAAAGGAAAAAATTGGGTTCAGTATAACTTTAATAACTGATAGATTCTATTGAGTGCTATATTTTCTCTGCCTGTTTGGGTGATATTAGATTTTTAATCATGACTATGCTTAGGTTTAATAATAACTATGGGGCCTATCTATCAAGCTCCGAACGGAGCTTGAAGGCCCGTGTTTCTGGCGAGTCTTCAGACTCGCCAGAAACACAAGTTATGGAGCAGCGGGCTAAAGACTGCTGCTCCATAACCCTGTCCGCC
>CAJPDP010417002.1:0-10594 GCA_905336975.1 Bombina variegata variegata
TTGTCAGGGTGCCAGGAATCAGACTGAGATGAGAAGTGCAAAAATAATCACACCTTTATTAATAACAAAAAATAATAAAAAGTCCACAAGTCAAATAACAAGCCAGGAGTCAAAGCCAGAGCTGGTAGTCAGACTAGCCAAGTCTGGAGCCAAAGCGAGTAGTCAGACGAGCCAGAATCAGGAACAAGGAGAACAGCAGAGTCAGGAAAAAGCCCGGGATCAGGAACCAGGAGGGGCGTCAGACAGCCAGGTAATACACAGGAGCTCTCACAAACAGGTCTGAGACAACACAAGGGCAAAGAACACTGAACAGAGGCCCTTTAAATAATAAGTGATGACATCACAATAATGAGACTGCATCCTGTCTCACACCAGTCTGGCCATAAAAGGAAGTGCAGGAAGTGAGCAGCATCCCCCACAATGCACCATAGTCAGGAAGAGAGGTGAGTAAAATGGCTGCCAGAAGCACATGGCAAACACAACAGGGAAAAAACCCTGACAGTATGCAACCGAATCCCTAGATATGTGAGGGTGTCTGGCACTTCTATAAATGGAAATTTATGTCTCGAGTCTGGGTGTTTATTTAGCCATAGTATCTCCAATTTGGATGTATTTATCTTGTAACCAGAGAAACCACCAAACTCCCTGATCGTCTGCATTATACGTGGTATATGAAATGCCGGTGTATGTACAAATAGCAACATGTCATCCTTATACAATGACAGGTGCAAGGATATGCCACCTATCATAATACCAGGAAATATCTGTCTTAACTTCAAAGCCAAGGGTTCTAATGCTAGATTAAACAACAGGGGTGACAGAGGGCAGCCCTGTCTGGTGCCTCTTTGTAATTGAAAGTCAGGGGAGAAGAGTCCATTAGTTAATATACTGTAAGGAGAATTATACATTTGACAAATTACATCTAAGAAAGGGCCCTTGAAGTTAAACTGCTGCATAGTGTTTACTAAATTAGGCCATTCTACATGGTCGAAGGCCTTCTCCTCATCAAGAGATAACAAGAAGGCCTCCGATAAGGTGCTCATCCCCCCTCCCCTCTCTAAAGACCAATAATGGTTAATAACCTATAAGACCCTATGGAGATTGACCACTGAGGTATGTTTAAAGACAAAACCTGTCTGATGCAATAATGTTGGGAGAATGACTTTTAGTCTATTTGCCATAATTTTCATGAAGAGTTTATAATCTGTATTTAATAAAGATATAGGCCAAAATGATTCTGGCAGAGAATGGTCTTTGCCCTATTTGGTAATGAGAGTTATATGGGCTGAGGTGAAATTTTTTTGAGGGAAGCGTATCTTTCAGCAGATAGGCATTGTATAACGTGGTTAATATGTTGGTAAGTTTTGGTTGGAGGATCCGATAGTGGGCAGTCCATCTGTACCTTGCGCCTTTCCTGACAGGATGGATTTCAGAGTGAAAGCTATCTCTTAACTAGTTATGGGTGAATTTAAATTGTCCAATTGATTTTGTGTTAGTTGGGGTAATTTGAGTGATTGCCAAAAATGGGTTTGGGATTCAAGGGGCGAAGAGTCTTGTCGAGTGTAAAGTTGTATGAAGTATTGTGCAAAACAGCGTGCAATGTCTGATGGTGTGGTATAAGTCTTACAGTGGAATCTCAATGCAGCCACACTGGTTCTTGTTGTCTGTGGTTTTGTCAAAGTCGCTAGTAATTTACCTGATCTATTACCGAATCTATAGTATTTACCCACTGTTTTTAATAAGCCTGATGCAGCTTGTTGCTTCATAAAAGCATCTAGCTCTGTCTTTGCAGCAATATAAGATGAATGTGTGTCTCCTGTGTTAGACAAGAGTTATGACTGGTACGCTTGACCCAATTGTTTTTGTACAACCTTATATCTATGATGAGTTTTGTATTTAAGTTTAGAAATATATGATATTATGGAACCAGTTAGAACTGTTTTTGCTGCCTCCTAGAATAGTTTGGTGTTGTCTAAGTGGATTACATTATCTGTGTAATAATCGGCCCAACATTGTGTTAGGAATTTTCTAAATGCTTCTGATGATGCCAAATATGTTGGAAACCTAAGTGTGTTTCTGTTTGAGCGCGATCCATGAGACCCCAAGGTCATATTGACAGGCTCCTGATCAGACAGTAATATGATGTGTATTTTACAATGGCGAACCTGTGTGGTTAAGGTGTTGGAGATCATAAACAGGTCTATTCTAGACAGGTTGTGTTTAGCTTTAGATAGGCATGTAAAATCTTTGCCCTCTGGATGATGCAATCTCCATATGTCACAAGAGTCTAGGTCCGAGGCAAACATGATAAATATTTTTATTTCGTATCTGGCATTATAATTTATTTTCAGGTCCTTAATAGATTGGGACTCCTGCCAAATTCTGTCTAGTTTGGGTGAAGGGGCAATATTGAAGTCGCCGCCAATTATCAGTCTAGATCCTATGTGTGGGGTCAATTTTTGTATGAAATCCTTCCAAAACTTCTCAGATCTGTGATTGGGAGCATATATATTGCAAAATACATAGTCAGTTGAATTAATCTTTGCCTTAACTATCAAGAATCTCCCCTCTTTATCTGTGTAAGTGTGATTAATATGGACCCATAATCTTTTCCCAAATACAATAGCCAGACTTCGGCTGGTACTAGTATGTGACAGAAACGATGTGTCCAACCCAATCTCTTTGCAATTTAGGATGCTTAACATCAGTTAGGTGGGTTTCCTGCAGAAGTGCTATATCAGCTCCCATTCTCCTGAGGTGAGTGAGAACTGACTTCAGTTTTATGGGTGAGTTAATTCCACCCACGTTCCACATTATTATTTTAAGTGACATGCTTATCTAGAGGATAGAGAATACATGTTTTTGAGGCAGAGCCATAGGGGAAAGAAGAAAAAAAAAGGAGGGTGAGAAGAATGCCCATAAAAGCTAAAATAAGAAATTTGTATATCATGAGATAAATCCCGAGTATCCTCGCTATAACTATGACCCCAAAGCGTAAAAACATAACACATGGTCTGTTAATAGGGGTTCAGCAAATTCTCTGAATAAGGGCCAAGAAAGTTCTCTAGCTCTTAAGTGGTTGGTAATCCTTTTATTCCATACAATATATACTATGTTAATGATAGAGATGCGTTCTGGTTTGAATACCACCAACTAGAGCACCCGCTGAGCATATGATGTGCCAATCATAATAATATTTAAAGCGAGAGTGCAAGCTTCGATACTCAGTTCCCTCTTCAAAACTAACATTAAAACCAAACCAATCACTAATAATGGTATAGAGGTATTAAGTTTGGTTAATAAACTTGTAATAGTGTGTTAATTATTTTACATCTATAAAAGTTGTTACATCTTACAAATCTGTGATAAGCGTGTGTGAACCTCTCTTTAATTGCTAACCTTACAACATAACTATAAAACTTATGAACATAAATAACATTAACAACTGTTACAATTGTTTTTACACTATATGAAATCAGTAACAACAAAAAATAACAACAAACAACAACAATAACAACAAAATTGAGAGTCTCAAGACTCTCAATTTTTACCTTTGACGAGGGGGTAGCATCCCATCTGGTTCCCCCTATCTTCTTTAATCGGGGTCCATGGTTACTCAGCTGAGCAACAGAACAGAGACAAGGCATCTCCATTTGTTAAACATCTTGCTGGGAGATAAGAATCTCTAATCTTACAACTGAGTCTTTTCAAGTACATAGTTGCTGATTCTCAGTTGCGAGATAGCTCCTCAATGCTTGCGGTGATTGAAATAATTTAGTGCCATGAGGTGTTTGCAGGCGTAATTTAGCTGGGTATAGTAGTGCCACATGGAGGACCTGTTCGTGCAATTGAGAGCAGAGCGGGGCAAACTCTTTTCTCTGCCTTGTTACTTCCATTGAGAAGTCCTGAAAAAGCAGAAGTTTTGAACCTTCATATAGTATTTATTTGTGTGATCTGTATGCCCATAAGATCTTCAGCTTCACCTGAAAATTTAAACATTTAAATATGACCTGTCTGGGTCTCATTTTTGCGTGTTCTAGAGTTCTCTCTGGACCCACCCGGTGGGCCCTCTCCACATCGATGGGTAGAATATCCACAGATATGCCCAACATTTTAGAAAATGTGAGAGCTGTGAATTCCAATAAATTTTTCCTTTGACCGATTCTGGTACTCAAGTTGTTGCGCCGGCTTCTATTTTCGCTGTTGGAGGATCCGGTTCTTTTTAACAAGTTGTTTAAGTGATGTGTCTGAGGCAATTTGCCAGTCTTTGACTTCACAGATACACAATTCAGCCAAGCTCAGTCATAAGGAAAACTATCTCACCTCACTCGTCAGTGTGTCAACCCCAGCTTAAAGGGAATCCATTTTTGGGAGGAAGAAAGACTTAAGTTCTTGCAGCAGAGACATTTGTTCTATAGTTGGTCTGTGCGTTCGCTCAGGACTGGACTCTCAACTTGTATTTAAGCTATGTGTTTCTGTTGCTTTCTAAGCGCCCACAAAGAAGCAAATGTACGGCTCAAATAAAAAACATCCTTTATTTGAGAAATAAAAAAGGTACCAATGAGGGCAGATACAACATACAAATGGGTTTAAAAAATGCGTAAAGTGACACACATCCCCAAACTCAGGATGTGTTTCGGGTTTCCCCGTACTCACAGATGGTAGGGGAGGATACTCTGAATCCTATTATACCTTTCTAAAAGCATATAACACCTGAAGTTAATTAGTGAAAGTCCTGAATACAAATTTGAAAGGCAATTAAAGCTACAGACAACCTTTTCTACATATCGCCTAGCTACTTGAGTAACATAAGGGTTAGTTCAGGAAAACCATAATTATATGTATGTGTAATGTACAGAAATAAATATAGATAAATACAGATCACTGTTTATAGAACTGAATTAGCTCAAATATTAAGTGTGAATATACTACATAAGGAAAAGGACACTATATATATTATTAACTATTAATAATTGATAAATCTTGCTAATAACATGAATATATATATATATATATATATATATATATATATATATATATACATAACTTCATAGTAAATATCATGTTTAGAAGCACTATCATGTTTTATAATTAATACAACTTGCTAATAACATGATTATATATATACATAACTTCATGGTAAATATCATGTTTAGAAGTACTAATGCGCTTAATAAAGGGTAAATATTAGACATGTATGGTATACTAAGTATTTAGCTTATACATATTAAATATTAAAGAATTAAACTTAGCGTTCCCAATGGTTCATGATATCATAAGTTGAGTTAAAACCTTTGAGATGCTTCTCTACAATATAGTTCTTTATTTCTATCTCCTCCTCTCTTGGGACTTCTTACTAATTTTATTGCTTGCCATCTTAATGTCTCAACAGATTGCCTATGTCTATGTATGAAATGTGTTGCTAAGACTGAACATTCTTTGTTACAATTAATATTGCTTAGGTGTTCTTGAATTCTAGACCTCACCTCCCTTAAAAATTAATTTGATGTTGATCAAAATTTGTAGCTGTAGTTAGAAAATATTCAATGGCCATTAGGCCCCACACATGGGGGCTAGAAGAGTATAGTGATACCACATCAAAGGCAATCCAGCTGTGGGTATCATCCCATTTGAAATCAGAGAGAAGATTGAGGAGGTGCTTGGTATCTCTAAGGTAGCTCCAAAGCTGGACAACAATCTGTTGCTTTTTATCCGTGGTCTTTGCTTTGTGTATCATAGCGACGTTTAATATTGGGAGAGAGTTTGTAAAAATATTTGTCATTGTCAACTTTCATGGGAACAAAAACATTTATATTTATTTATTGGCGCCCAATTTGTATGCTTAAGACACTGTACAGTTACATTCAGAGTCAGGATATATGAAATCCAATTTAGCTAGAGTTAGCTTTAATTCAATCTGCAGCTTTGCAAAACATTGACAGCGCAATTGTTTTCAAGTATCCTGCCACCTCCTTGAAGCTCTGATGAGGCCGGGAACAATCAAAAATGGTGCTGGTGAAGAGAAGTGCGCCGATCACTCAGGGGCCTCCGGTAGACAGGGCTGATGGAACTATGGTAGACGGCTGGCACAATAGCTCTCACAGAAGCCTAGCAAGTCTGTCGTGCGGGACCAAGCAGAAAAATGCATTTTTAAAGCTAGAATGTGCTCCGTCGGATGGAGCTCTGTTGAAGTGCGTCTGCTTAGTTGGCCCGCCCACTGGAAGTCTTTTCCTTTGGGTCAATTTTATGAAAAATGTTTTTCCACTTTTCAAAAAAGAAATGAAAGTGTTTTTTCTAAGAAGCAAACCATATGTTGTACCCCCTCATGTACTATAAAAGGGTCCATTAAAATATCATCTGAAATGGTTTACTTACAGGGTTTAAATAATTTGATTAGAGGACCAATTTGATTAGGATCCAACAATTTGTCCTGGTATATTTTCCAGGATCAGTCCAATATTGTTTTGTAATTAAGTCCTGCCGTCATGTAGTGTAGGAGTAAAACAAGTGATTTTGGGGAGAAGGAATCAAGGAAATTAGCACATAATTATGACACATTTTTTAAATTGTTGGATATTTAAAAATCTACATATTCTGCAAAATGTTGTGGTAGAAAGTATGCAGGGGAGCCAGGAGGCTGTAAAAGGTCAGAATTTAAGAATAGGTTTTTAGTCTCAGTCCCAAAAAAAAAATGTACGAGTATTCCTGATGTTAAAGGGACAATCCAGCCAAAATTGGAATCCACATGGATGCATTTCAGTTTTGATTAGTAGCATTTTTGTAAGATACACGTATTAGCAAAAAGGCTTCTAATAAAAGCTATAGCTGTTTTAATGGTGTATTTAAGTATGCAACATGCACCAGCATTTTAAACACAGCACTTGCTCAGAGAGCCTAAGGTGCTTGTACCATCTGGTAATTACTAAATTTGTTAATTGCTGGCAAATTTGGCCATTTGCAAGAGCGCGATAATTAACCAGCCTTTACAAGTTACGGCATCAGAACGAGGCTCCCCATTAGAGCCTATGGAAGTGCACTCTTTTAAGCGCAATGCTTCCTAGTAATGCGAACGCATTATCGTTCACTGGTATTACAAAGTGGAGAGCTAATATCTCTTAGAGCTCCACTTGTAATCTGGCCCTAAAACAGTGATAACTTTTACTAGAAGCATTTTTGCCATTACATCTATATGTATTTGAATTTTGACTGGAATGTCCCTTTAATAGAAAACAAGTAGAAATACACCCAAATATTAATCTTCATTTGAAAATGAAAATACTTAGTAACATTTACATTATTGAAAATATTAATAATCTAGAAAATTGAGAGAAGTATATCTAAAGCATACATGTCTGAGCACACTGAAATATAATTATTTGCATCTCAATTAACAGTAGAACCAACTAGAAAATAGACTATAACTTAGTACAATAAAAATTCATATATTGAGCCAGGTTATATAAGGATCTCTGGGCTTGTGAGATTTTTATTAAGAAATCTCGCCAGAGGGGGCGGAGCTTGGCCACGCAGGGAGATGGCCGCATGAGGTATTAGCTCCTAGGCCCCACTGCCCAACCGCTATAAAAATAGTTACATGGCTGTTTCAGACTACCTAACAGACTATTACTAAAGCATCCAGGATGGCACTAAAGGAAGGTTGGCCGTGAAAAGACTTGTCACAGTTGAGACACAGACACAGTTGAGGCCGGAACTTGCGGCCTGGACGCGAGCACACAGGCATACCAGAAAAATCGAGTGGCGCAAAAAAGCTTACACCGGTGAAATTGATTTTAAGGGCTTACGGAGGGGATCTTTGACCCTATACCACCACTGTTAGTAGGAGACGTACTAACTTAAGTCCTCTGTATCATCTTTACTCGGAGGACCACACTTACAAAGGGTACACCTAAATGACTAAAACGCTTCACAGCCTTCCACTCAACACTAGGGTAAATACAGCAAACAGCTCTGTACTAAAGTATATTATAAGCCCTGTATATAGGGATAAGATCGAGGCAAGCGATACAGCCTTAATTTAAAAAACACAGGCTCTTACACTATCCTACATAAGTCAGCTTTTTGAATACTGCAGAAGACCCATACTACATGCTGCATTATAAACTACCAAAAGCAGCAGTAGACATATACATTTTTATTTTATTCTAAAAAGCCTCATTACAGAAGCATTACTTTAGGGATATAAATAAATAAATATATCACAGCATATTGGCACTGTTTTATTGCTGTATTTTATATCTACTATCTGAACTCTTCAAATATTCTTTTTTGTCTGGTCATGCCTGAAACCTAAACTAATACTGCAATATCTTAAGCCGCAAGATCCAAAACAGGGGGAGTGGGCATTTTATTTAAACAATCTATTCACTTTCAAGCCACGTATATAGAAAAAGACAAGTATGGAAGATATCTAATCCTAGTGGGACTTTTGTATAACAGAACGGTAACACTCCCAACATTTATCTACCAAACAAAAATCAGCACCACCTTTTCAAAACAATATTCCATTCGTTATTAGTACACTCTAAAAGGACATTGTTCCTCTGCGGGGACTTTAACTTGCAGCTAGACCCTATGCTAGATACATTCATAGGGACCACCAGCACACCCAAACGAGTGATTAAGATAATAAAAAACTATATTCACCAATTGAAATTACACGATACATGGAGAACAATGTTTTCACAAACTAGAGACTACACGTTCTATTTGAACCCACATGGTACATTCACGAGAATAGATTACATTCTTGCTGACCAAACGGGGCTATCCATGTTCACAGAATCAAGGATCCTGCCAATTACGTGGTCAGATCATGCACCTGTGCAATGCGCAGTGGACTGGCCGGAGATACCACATAGACCTTTTATCTGGAGATATGACGAATACTTGTTAGGGAACACATTAATTAAACAAGCAGTAGATAAAACACTGGGGAACTATTTCAAGGAAAATAACTCAGAGGAAATAGCTCCAGTAACCATATGGGAAGCACACAAATGTGTAGCAAGAGGTGAACTCATAGCACACAAAGCCAGGGGAAAAAAAAGAAAAATAGACAGTTCCTCAATTCTACATTGGCACAAATAGGATATTGGGAAAAGGAACACAAACAAAACCCACAATCTGCTTCTATATTAGAATCTCTAACTAAATCTAGAAAATCCCTCAAAAATTATCTCACAAAAGAATTTAAAAAAAAATCAGCACTGCTAAAACAAAAATATTATGATGTATAAGATAAAGATGGCTTCTCTCTAGCGAAAGCTCTAAGGAGACGCCAGCTTAACACACACATACACTCCATCTGGGACACACAAGGGGGTACACAAAAGGATAGTAAGAATATCGTTGAAGTATTCCGACAATATTATACATCTTTATACAATAAAAAGGACACAATCACAACACAAATCATTGAGACTTACCTCTCAGACTTAAACTTACCTACACTCGATAAGGAAGAAGAGGACAGTATAGGTCTCCCCATATCTCTAGAAGAAATTAAAAAAGCAATACAAACTATGCCTAGCGGAAAGAGTCCGGGACTGGACGGATTTAGCATGAAATATTACAAAACATATATACAACATCTCGCGTCCCCTTTAGCAAACATGTTCAACTCTCTCCTCAGTAAGAAGGGTTTTACGAAATTATCACCGAAATCAGGGAAACAACCAGATAGACCTGAGCATTTTAGACCAATTTCACTACTAAATTCGGATATTAAAATTTTCTGCCAAAATGCTAGCTAACAGAATAAACCAATACATGCTCAAATTGTTAAACACAGACCAGGTAGGATTTATACCAGGGATAGAGGCAAGAGATAATACCCTAAAAGTTCTACAAATTATATCCCATGTTAAAAATAATAAAATACCAGTAGTCTTAGTCTCCACTGACATGGAGAAAGCATTTGATAGGGTAAACTGGCAATTCCTAAAAGCAGTAATTCAAAAAATGAAATTTGGCGACAAATTTATTAATCAAGCTTGTTCACTCTATACATTCCCCACAGCCAAGGTCAAGGTAAATGGCATACTATCAATTTCCATATAAAAAATGGTACGAGACAGGCGTGCCCACTTTCCCCGGTACTCTTTGCGCTATCAATAGAAGCATTAGCACAAAAAAATCAGAAATAACTCACAGGTAGCTGGCATACGGATTGGCAAAACTGAACATAAACTAGCATTATACATGGACAATGTCCTCCTCATGCTTACAAAGGTAGAATCGTCTTTACCGAAAACATTGGAAATATTTCAAGACTTTGGGCAAGTATCCAATTTCCTTGTAAACACCACAAAATCTGAGATGATAAACATAACCTATGTGGAACAGTTACTAAATTAATTGATACCAAATTATTCCCTAAAAATACAAAAATCAAAACCTAAATATCTAGGCATTTATCTTGCGCCAGACCCAAAAGTAATATTTCAAGCTAACTATAAAAAACTAGAGGAAGCCTTAATAACAGATCTCTCGAGCAGACCTATTCATTTGAAATGATATTGCATATTTTAAGGTATTTGACTGGGTAGGCCTCAAAAGTGTATGTGTATATATA
>CAJPDP010417213.1:0-10041 GCA_905336975.1 Bombina variegata variegata
GTTGTTAGGTTTAGGGGTTAATAGCTTAATTTCGTTTTTGCAATTTTGGGGGCTGACGGTTTAGGGGTTAATAGGTTTAGTTAGTGGTGGTGATGTGGGAGGCCAGAGGTTTAGGGGTTAATAAGTTTATTTAGGTTGCGGCAGGGTAGGGGAGCGGCAGGATAGGGGTTAATACATTTTATTTAGGTGTTGGCGATGTCTGGGGTGGCAGATTAGGGGTGTTTAGACTCAGGGTTTATGTTTGGGTGTTAGGTGTTAACGTAACTTGTTTTCAACCATATAAATCAATGGGATATCTAGCAGCATCGAACATAAGCTTTCGGTGCTTTCAGACTCCCATTGATTTCTATGGCATCCGAGGCCTCAAGGGTGGCGGATTGAAAACCAGGTATGCTGCGTCTGAATAGCCACTAGCGTACCTGTTTAAAGTTTGATAACTGGGAAAAAGGTGTCAAATAGAGCCGAATGTGTATTCGGAACATCTGTAATGACGTAAGCATGACGTAAGCATTGATCTCCGTCGAATTGAGACTGGCGGATCGTATGTTACGTCACAGATTTCAACATTTGCCGGTCTGTAGGCTTTGATAACTAGGTCGGATCAATCTTGCAACAATTACGCTGCGGAATTCCGGCGTATTTGAGGTTAGCTTCATAAATAGGCCCCATTGAATCACTTGATTAATTGTTTAGTATCAGTGCAGAGATTGTATTAGTTGTTTGTAAGCAGTGGATTCCCCACAGACTCTAACAAGCACTCAATAATCTAAATAAATATCATGTTATTACATTATTAAAAGAGCATCGAATATGCGATTTCATTACATACTCGCTGATTCCTATTGCGGTAATATTCTTTTTTTCTTTTTATTATTTTATACATTCTTACAAATAAATATTTATGGGGTCAAAAACAGAAAACAATAAAATACAGCTAGTCTCATAGTTGTACATAATTCCTTAGCCCCCAAAAGAACTTATTCACATTATATATTATTTTGGGTCCCCATTTGTTGCAATACTCAACATTCTGGGGTACAAAACAACAAAAAAGACACACATAAAGTAAAACTGCGGAAAGAAAAGGCAAAAACGAAATAGAGTATCTATTCAAACCCAGTCAGGTTTACTTTTGGTGTGGCAGAGGGTAGGATTATAAGGATGGGGCTGCTATAGCTTAAGAAATGCCCCTTCTATATAAGAATACTCCAGGCGCTCGGTAATTCATTGTTAGCTATCCAAGTTTTAACTGTATTTGATTTAACTAATGGTTTAATAATTTGGAGTTGGATGTTTACCGTCTGAGCTTCTATTATTTTTAACCATTTATGGAAGAACCCTTTTAAAGTTTTCTCCGCATCAAAGCATATGTCAAATTGTTCCAGAATCATTTGGTTCATCATCTCTCTTACAAATTGTGCGATACTAGGTACTTGTGGTGATTTCCATTTAGCTAATATCAATGCTCTGCCTTGAAGAATTGCTGTATTGATTAAGTTAGTTCTCACGCCAGTCTGTACTCTGAAAAAGTATCATTTTGTTATTTATTTGTAGTTTTTGGTCTAGCATCTTATTTAGCCAGAATTGTATTTTATGCCAAAATTTGCTGAATTTTTGGGCAAACATAAAGGCAGTGTTCTAAATCTGCTTCTCTGGTGCCACATTTGTAACATACTATATCCTTATTCCTGTACCACCTTGCTATTTTACTGGGTGTAATATACAATTGTTTAATTATTTTGAACTGCGACTCTCTCCAAGTAGTTATCTTGGTTACCCTAATTGCTGTGCTGAAACTGTCTGCCAATTCCGCCCTTGTCAGCATGATATGCACTCTCCGCCATTTACTCTTAACTGTCTGTAAGTGTATTTCTATTTTATGATCCATTTGAAAATTATATATCATACTAATTGCATGGTTCTTTTGTGCGAAGACTCTAATAACATTATCTAGCCCACCTAGTGACCATTCGTTCCCATACCTGTCTTGTAATTCATTATATAGGTGTCTAACTTGGAGGTATGCAAAAAAATCTGTATTCGGTAGCTGGTATTCCCTTCTTAGTTCCTCAAAAGATTTAATTATGTGGGATGTATTATCCTCGAGTTGTACCATGTTGATAATGCCCTTCCTGCGCCATCTGTGGAATACCCCATTTTCGCTACATCCTGGTTTAAAGTTAGGGTTCCCTAAAATCGGTACATATCTGGAAACACACATATTTACTCCTACTACTTTACCAAGCTTATGCCAAGCCACTATCACATTGTTGAACGTCATTAGCTGAGAAATCTCTTTTGGGAGGTTTTTTATGTCACAATGTAACAGTGCCTAATGGCTAGTGGCTCTATTGACAAGTTAAAAAGCATAGGTGATAGCGTACAGCCTTGTCTTGTTCCTTTTTTGAGCACAATGTCTGGTGTAACTTCATTATTGATAATTAAATTGGACGTCGGATCCCTGTATAGTAGTTTTATAAATGACTTTATGTTCCCTTGTACCCCAAACTTATCTAGTGTTGTAAATAGATGATCCCATGTTATTTAGCATCTATCGCCAGCACCGCTATATCTGGACTGTCTTTATTTATATTTTTTTTAACATCTTGGCAACAATAATCTAACGTAATAAGTACTTTGCAAATATTTCTAGCTGGATTACGGCCAGTCATAAAGCCTACTTGATCTGTATGTATAACTTTATGTAATATCTTTTTGAATCTATTTGCTATGATAGTAGTTAGTATCTTGTAATTATTGTTTAACAATGATATCGGTCTATAGGATCCTGGGTCTTCTGGGTCTCTACCTTTTTTCAGAATTAATGTAATGGAGGATACCGCAAAATATTTAGGGTGCATTTCCCCTTTTAGAAAGTAAATATTATAGAGGTTAGTAAGAGTAGGTGTAATTTCAGTACATACCATTTTGTAAAATTCAGACGGGAGCATATCAGGTCCCGGTGCCTTACTGCTTTTTATCTGGTTTATAGTCTGAGCTACTTCCTCTTCCGTTATAGGTAGATTTAAACTGGCTATATCTATCTCTTTAAATTTCCTAGTCTCTATTTGATCCCAAAATTCTGTTTTATGGTGATTATTCACTGAAGTGTTTGTGTAGAGATCTTTAAAGTACTTAAACATTGCCTGCTTCACTTCATTAACCGTGTCTGCTCTGTATGCACCTATTTTAATGGCAGTTATGCAGTTCCTTTGTCTCTGTGTTTTAATTAACCTGGCTATGTACTTAGCGGATCTTCCGTATAGTCCTCTATATTTGGCTCTATCTTTTTTATCTTGTTGTATAGTAATTTGTTTTGTAAATACATCTTTCTCTTGTTTACTATTTTGATATTTGAGCCAAGTCTGAGGATTAGCATTACTTATTTAAGTTCTGTATGCATTTTTAAGTTGGTTATTTAGTTGACACTCTCGCTCTCTATTTTTCTTCTTCCATTTACACATGTACGCTTTAATGGCCCCTCTAATGTATGCTTTGGCTGCTTCCCAATAGATCTCCCATTTACCTATGTATCCTCTATTAAAATATTTGTATTCCTTCCATTTTTCTGTTATATGATTTTTAAAATGTATGTTGCAAGTTAGATGTCTGGGATATCTAAGTCTACCGTCGCCCCCCCTAGCTTGGGCCGCATTCTGGATCTCTAGTGTTATAATGGCATGGTCTGAGATACATATCTCTTTAATATCTGTTTTTATATTCAAACCCAACATATTCTCTGAGCTTAAGAAGCGGTCAATTCTTGAAAAGGTCTTAAATGTTTTTGATACATATGAAAATGCACGTACATCTGGAGTCCTTTCATAAAATTCTTCAGAATTCTACTTTCTTTTTTGATGTTCCTAGCTTGACAGCATTTAAACCTATCCACTAGGGGTACTGGTGTCAAATTGAAATCCCCACCTACAATGATATTTTTCCCTATATATTTTATAAGTCTATTATTCAACCCCCTCCCAGAGCTCCTCATCTATCTTGTTTGGGCCATACACATCACATACTACCACATTCAGATGATCTATCTGTATGTCTAAAATTATGTATCTCGCCTGGGTATCTATTTCTTGGTTTATTATTTTATATTTGCTATTCTTGTTAAAAAGTATTGCTACTCCCTTTTTCCTGCCACAGTACGGTGATGCTACCACTTCCCCTACCCATTTACTCTTTAATTTCTCAGCTTCAGTAGGCTTTAAATGTGTCTCTTGTAATAATGCCACACTTGGCTTAAGCTGTCCTAATTGTTTTAATATTAGTTTTCTCTTTATGGGCGATGTAATTCCTCCTACGTTCCAAGATATAAAGTTAATTTTCTCTGACATTCTATTTTTTAGGCCTGAGCCCTCCTCTATATGTAAACCAATGCTGTCTGCTATTATACTCCCTTCCCCATCTCCCTCCCCCCTCCGCCACACCATACGGCATTCTGCATAAAATCACACAATACTGTACAATATTACATAAAGACAAAAAAACATAACTTGTTTGGTCATCATGTTACCCTTGTACCTTTCCAATTAATCAAGTGAATATAATTATCACAGACCCTGTTCTTGGCAGACATTTTTAGCCTCTGTAGTTGTCAGAAGGTTCCTTATTGTACCATTGATTTCTACACATAGATTTGCTGGATAAATCATCTGCGCTGGCCATTTAGCTTCAATAAGCTTGGTACAATAGGGAGCCATCTCACGCCTCTTATTACTTGTTTCTGCTGAGAAGTCTTGAAATAAAAAAATCTGGCTATTAGCTATAATAAATTCATGCTGTTTACGGTACTGTCTAAATAAATTTACCTTATCCTGAAAGTTTAACACTTTAATCATAAATGGTCTTCCCTTTGCATGTTCCTGTTCTGTTCTCTTAATACCTATTCTATGTGCTCTCTCTATTTTGATTGGTAGTTCCTCCATAGGTATCCCTAGATATTGTTGTAAAATTTGGGAGGCAAAGGTAATCAAAGCTTTAAATTCACTAGACTCTGGAAGCCCCACTATCTTGATATTATTTCTTCGCACTCTATCTTCCAGGTCTTCTATTTTGTTTTGCATGGCAATCATCTGTTTGTTATGCAAGAGTACTGTTTGATCTACATTGTATACCTGATCTTCTACATTTGAAATCCTTAACTATGCTTCATTTAGCCTATTAGCATATTGTCTTATTTCATTTGATAGTGTAGAAATTTCTTGTTTTATGTTGTTAAACTGCGGTAATATTAAATCTGAAATCTGTTGAAGGAGTGTGTGTGGCTCTGTTATGTTTATGTGTGAGTCATCTAGGTAAATTTCTGCCACCTGTTCAGAACCTTTGCTTGATATTTTTTTATCTTTAGTTTTGGGAGGCATGGCTGGCGATCTTGTTTTAATACATTTTTCCATAAATATAAAAATTTCTGTGCCTAATATCCGGTAATATTCTTAATTTTTCTGATGATTCTGTTTCAATGCAGTTACGTCACTATAAGGGATTTCCTTTTAGCGTTTAAATGCGCATGCTGCTATCATGAATGCGCATCAGATCATGGATGGACTTCTAGGATAGCCGCATGCGCATTTCAAAATGGGGGCGTAGATAGAATGGTGTTAGATGCCCATGGGGGACCAATGAGTTTACAATATCGTTATTCGTCACAGCAAAATATTTTTTTAAAAATTTGTGCGGAGGAATGGCGAACAAGTCTTGTGGATTTAAAGGTGATGTCCAAGCAACAAAAAGTATTCCAGCCTCCAAAAATTTAAACAGAACGTTTATTTTCTTACATGGGGTCCTCAGAAATAAAACATACAACGTTTCAAGCCTGCTATAGGCTCTTAATCATGTATTATACTTTTTGTTGCTTGGACTGTATCTTTGGACTTGGCAGGTCCTATATTCCGTGCCCCACAAGCCTAAGAATCAGTGTGCTGTTTTCCAAATCTTTTTTGGATTTAAAGGTAAAGAAGTAGTGTTAAAAATGAAATAAAAAAAAATAATGAATGAATGAAAGTTCACTTATTTTTAAATGAGTTATATAACCATATATAGCAATAGAACAAACAAAGAAGTTGAGGGACTCCAGGCTCCTTAAAATAAAAGACTTTATTAGAAAAAATTATTAAAATATGGATAGAATCCAAAAATTTGTGGAAGTGAATGGCGCAGCACACAGGCTTACGCGTTTCGGCTTGCAGCCGTACTCTTAGCCTAATTGGTACATAGTTCTGCAGCTTTAAAAAGGGTAAAATCACATTTCCTTGGTTGAACAGAAAGCGCCGTACCTCCCTGTAATGCCTGATTATGTATATGCCTAACACTTGTGTACTAAAGCGTACTGACTGTTTCTATATTCCATTACTATATGTGACAATAACAGGAACTTGTAATGTGAATTAGAGTGTATTTATCCCTAGTTTGAAAAAATCAGTTCATTAGACAAGAACTTTCTGGGAGACTTGACACACTATTTAACATATTTGATATATATGTGTTAACAATACAACATGTTTAAAATGTATTCAAAAATGCTGAGAGAATAACCCTAGTATGTTGAACACATGACATAATAATTTGGCTGTTGCTAATTACCCTATGAGAATATTTCATAGATGTATTCTAAGATTATATATAGCAATATACTCAAGTTGACTTTCATTATAAATGTAATATTCAAATTATGCAATATTCGAAATAGAAACATTCAAATTGATATATTTGTATCTACAATGGGGCCTATTTATCAAGCTTCGTATGGAGCTTGAAGGGCCGTGTTTCTGGTGAGCGCCAGAAACACCAGTTATGAAGCTCCATAACCTGTCCGCCTGCTCTGAGGAGGCGGGAAAGAACTCGCCAGAAATCAACCCGATCCAATATGATCGGGTTGATTGACACCCCCTGCTAGCAGCTGTGAATCTGCAGGGGGCGGCATTGCACCAGCAGTTCACAAGAACTGTTGGTGCAATGATAAATGCCAAGAGTGTATGTTGTCGGCATTTATCGATGTGCAGCGGACATGATCCACAATATCGCAGTATAATAAATAGGCCCCTATGTATCAATTTACTAAATTCCCTACCACATGAACTATTGAACTTCTGAATAGTATTTGCTAAATTGAATGTTACATTCGAAATTTTGAATGTGGACATTCAATCTAATTATGAACATTCAAATTCAAAAGTGACACTCGAAAATTGTAAATAATATTAAATTATAGAATTTTTAAGAATATTTGTCATCAACATTTGATTATGTAAATCGAATTTCTACAATAACATTCATTCTAACTTTCAAATATTAACACTTTTGCCCATCCCTAATCTTGCTCTGGTGTAAAGTGATTACATTAGCTGCAAGGCAGTCTGAAACACAGCACAAAAGGATCAGTCATAAATAATATGTTAAAATAATTTAACACTTGTATCTATGTTATATGAGTACCTGTAGTTTCTTCACTTTGGTTGGGTAAGGTGATCACCTGCTCCCTGCAACCACTGCCCTGATACCCATACTTCCTGTCTTTGACCACTATGAACGCTAACTGCAACTTCCCCCAGGTAAGATGGTACTCACCAGATCTCCCCATCAATTGCAGGTTTCATCCAACTTTATTAATCTCTGTTGCATCTGATTCCCAGTCTCTATTATATCTGATCTTACTAACAGCAACTGTTATCTGAGGTCTCATTAATTGCAGCTGTCCCTAACCCATTAACAACTATCTATTTTCCTTAAAATCAGTTATTTTCCACATCTAACACAACCACCCCCAATTGAACTATAACCTAGCACCCCAGGGGCCCCTAAAAAATCCACCAAATGCAAACATCCCCTGGCACCAAAGGTCCTCTGTAATACTTCGAAAAATAATCTTTCTTCATTTTGTTGCCCCACCTTAATCCTGGTTACTGCATTGTCTACCTTCAGCTGCTTATAGTCACAGCATCAAGGATCCTTGTGGTTCTCTTCCTCTCCAGGTCTGTGCTTGGTCTGGTTATATTCCTTTTTATTTTATTTTTCTGGACAGGCATTTAGTAGATGATCATTGCAAACAGCTGTATGAAAATGTTTTTTTTTTTTTTTTATGACATGCAAACTGTAACTAAATAGTATCTATCCTCATTTTTTTCTATATTCTTTATTCTGTCTCAGTAAAATTACTGCTGGTACTGAGCTGCTTTTATCAGTAATACCATATAATATATCAGATCTTACTTTTTTATCTTTACAGAAAAGCCAGAGATATTGGAGCCCATACAACTAACCCTCTGTGAGCCAGGAGAGGTGCTGTGCTCTGTGCAGCTGAGCAAGTTTTACCCTAAAGACATCCAGATTAGATGGAGCTGTGGAGCTGGAAATTACCATGAATTTAACACTAGTAAAGATACAATTACAGATAATAAAAACCAGACCTATAATGTAAAAAGTGAATGTAAACTCCCGGAGCATCTGTTTAATAAACCAGGATTTACAGTGCATGTGACCTGGGAACATGAATCTATGCCTGGGTTTATGAGGGAGCTGTCTGCAAGAGAAGCAGGTAACAGGATAGATTTACTTCTTGATCATACAGATGTGTCACTAGCTGATATAGTATTATTAGTAGTAGTAGTTTTTTGTAGACCACAAACAGAATTGTGTGTATAACGTTTGATATCTCATTTTACTGATCTTGTAGGAGTCATGGTGAAGTGTTTACATATTTTGCTTTTCTATCATAGAACTTTTTAAACAACTACTTAGAATAATGATCACCTGATAGTTTTGCAATAGGAGACAAAACAAGAGGACCAGTTGTGACATTAGTATGGTCTTGTATACAGTACCACTATGATAGCCAAGGGGTGCAGGAAACAAGGGGCTTGATAATTTGGCCCATTAATCCTGTAGTGCAGGTAAGGAAAGTATGTAACTGAGGTGGGGTATAAAGCACAACTAAATTAACCCCAGTGTGTAACTGGTTTCATGTAGGGGACTCCAGTGATCATTTGCTGCTGTGCACAATCTAGAGAAAGACAATAATACAATAAGTAATCAAGAAGAGTTCTTTGGAGACATATTAGTGAGTGTCTGTTATGAAGCCAATCATACACTAACGCACTCACTAGACCTCATCCTTGTCTTATTTAGAAAGGAAACTGTAGCTGAGAGAACAATAAATAAAGTTCTCACACCTTCAGATGAGCACTAGCAGCAGTTAGGTACTGTTTGCTGGTAAAGGGAACTTATAGAGCCCTGGGAATATAGAGGGACATATATAATATTATATTGCTTCAATGGTAAATATATTATTCTTTAGTTATTCTGTATTTATAAACATGATATGCTGATTTCCTTCCATCTGATATAATCAATTGCTTAAATTATATTAATCTTGTGTTACAGACTTTCCTTGGCGCCCACAAGTGACAGAAATAACAAAACCACATAATTTCCTACATCTTAATGAAGCAAAGCTGCAGTGTAAAATCTCTGGGTATTTCCCTAATGCTCTGGATGTGAAATGGTTAAAAAAGGAAGCAGGAAACCAGGAATTATTCCCTGTGTCTCATGGTGACCAATACAAGATCCCTGAGCTGGAAGAGACCAGAGAAGCAGATAACACGTACACCTGCACAGCCAGTCTGATTATTGTCACTGTGTCAGCACAGACCGAGCAGAGAGCAGAATTTATCTGTCAGGTGGGACATCCAAGTCTAGAGAGACCCCTGGAGAGAAGCACAGGGCCACTCATTGTAGAAGGTGAGTTTAGCTGATGCTCTAAGGTATCTGCCGTGTAATGTTTTCTCTGCACAAGTTAGACAAACCATTTGTCCCCCTTGTGTTGCAGACCACTCATCTCTGTGTTTCCAAAAAGCCATTAAGAAGGCAGCGTTTCTTGTTTTCTGCTGTCTCTTAGTTTTTCAGTTACTGGAGAGCACACTAGTGCTGTATCCATATGGGACTACCCAGGAACACCCTCAAAGAGCAAGATATAATGGCCTAGATTACAAGTGGTGTGCTGTTGACAGGGCAGGATTAGTGTGCAAATTGATATTACAA
>CAJPDP010417325.1:0-10684 GCA_905336975.1 Bombina variegata variegata
AAGTGACCTAGGAGTGAGCACTGATTGGCTATAATGCAAGTCTGTCAAAATAACTGAAATAAAGGGACAGTCAATAGAAGCTTAGATACAAGATAATTACAGAGGTAAAACGTGTATTATTATAACTGTGTTGGTTATGCAAAACCGGGCAATGGGTAATAAAGGGATTATTAAACAATAACACATCTGGTGTAGACTGTCCCTTTTAAAAATTACTGTGCAATTTCCTTAAACGTACAAGAGCAGTTTTTGTTACCAGAGTTGTCCAGACCTTCGAACCGGCGTCTATCTGTGGAATCGGCAGCACCAGCAGCATCCTGTAGAGAGCTACCCCCCTTGTAGGGATGTGCCAGGGTGCAACTGACACTACATAAATGAAGAAGAAAAAATATTATTTTTTTTCAAAAAAAATAACAATTTTAAATGATGAATAATACATATTGCAATGAGTTCTATTAAGTAAAACTCACTGTTTAGTGATTTTTTTGTTTTTTATTACATCAATGAAACAGACTGTTTTATATGTTTGTTTTTTTAATTTAACAGAGACTTCAAGGATTTCACCATTAATGAAATAAACAAAGAGGATGTTGGTTCAGAAAATATGGAACAAATTGATTATGATGATAGCTTTGGAATATTTCAAAATGATGACATTGATTCAACAAATTTAAATGTAGTTATCTCAGGATACAAGCCATTTTCAGAATTAATTGATGATCAAAAGACAGTAAAACAAAAGGACAGCCAATTATTGCAAAATGCCTATGATGGTCCCTATATTTTTTGTTCCTCCAACAGTTAAAAATGTACTTTTGTGGAAATAATGCAGGTGCTATGCTTGTGTTAGCTTATATAAAAAAGGGCTAATGTGGTTCATCTGTAACATTAACCATCATTTTGTCCTGCATTGCTTTAAAATGTTTTATTAAAAACTAGAAAGATTAATGGAATATTACAAGCGAATATTAAAATATATGCATTTACAAGTATTTCTCTGTCTTAATCTAAGTGTTTTTTCTTTTTTGTAAAATGTAATTCTTCAAATATTCAGGGATCGAAGGGAATGTCCCACACTTTTTGTAATCAAATTGTTATATATAATTTAGGGTTGATAATGAAACCAGTGAACCTTGATGGTGGTATAGAATTAATTCAAGTTGTTCTGCATAGAAAACAAATAATATATAATATATATCTTATATAAGGCTAGAAGTGGAGCACTATTTAATGCTCCCGCTCGGGCGTTAACTCTGCTAGTGGTAAACTTTTTACACATGTCGGGTTGTACTTGTATCATGAGTTAAAAGTAAATTGTTTTCGTTTGCGCACTAACAGAATGCGCTTAAAAAGCAGAACTTACGATATTGTGTGCGATAACCTATTCCCTCATAGCAGTCAATGGAGCAATTTTTTTTTTAAATAAAACACCCTACTCGCATGCAAACCCAATCGCCTTTTCTCAAGTGCGCTAACCGAACATGAAAATATGAATATTTCAAATTCCAATGTTCTTCATATAGAAGCTCATAAATACACACACACACACATATATATATATATATATATATATATATATATATATATATATATACTGTATATAATTTTTTTGCACAAATATGTATTTATACCTATATACAATATATAGATGATTATATATAGGTATAGATATATTCAGGTGTATATAGGAATATCTATTTACAAATACAAACATGCCCCCCGCCACACCTTCTCCCACCCACCCTCTCTGCTGTCTTATCCTCATGGCCTTGACTGATCCTTTTTTACGGCCAGGTATTGTTTGTCTCGCACTGCAGTCTCTACTGCGCATGACGGCATCAGACAAACATACCTGGCCTTTTATAATATAGGATGTAAATGTATAAACTATAGATAGATAGATAAATAAATAGAACATATGTAAACAGAATCTGGATATCTCTTGAGTTGTAACTGTATCATGTAAATTGATTAATTTGATGTAACAGTGGAATTTAGAGATGTGCATGGGCAAAAGATTTGGTTCGTCCGAAAGATTTGGTTTACAATGATTCGTCTGAATATTCGGATACAAAATTCATTTGAACAGAAATTCAAATCGGAAGCCCACATAATGCCAGCAATTAAAATATTCATTGCTAACTGGGACAAATAAACATACAAGAACTATAACAATTTTTATAAAGAGAATTCAAACAATACATTGAAATTAAAGGCATTTGATAATTGCCGTAATATTAATTATTAACTAGTATTACCTTTTTCCCCCCACCCAATTGTCTCGCCTTTTAACCTCTCACTACACCACTACAACCTTTCTGTACAATCAACTCTCGTTTTCAAATTTCTCATGCTAAAGTATCCACACTCCTCACTTTCTCACCCACCTGTTCCATAACAAGTTTGTAGTTAGTTTCCTTGGAAAGTCAATTTAGAGAAGGGCAGGAGGAGGAGAGGCGGCACAAGTAGGTAGGTCTCAGATTACAGTAAATAAACTTCAATGATACAACTCCAAGAGAGTAGGAAAATGTGTTTAGAGTCCCTTGGAAACAGCAGCCAGCAATACCTAAGAATTAAGCAGTGATGGATGAGGCCCACCACAGAGTAGGAGGGGCACAAGCAGAAAAGGCAGCAGCTGACATAAGAGTTAGTTAACTATTAAGGTCTCTGGTACACAAACCCCCAAAATACACCTCCTAGGGAGGAAGACAAATATATGCCTAGATTCCCTTGGACACAGTGGCCCACAGTTTGCTACAATTCTTTACTTTAACTGATGATGACCGCAACAAAGCAGGAAGGGCGGGAGCAGGAGAGGCAGTAGTGGGCAGCAGAGTTACTCAGCTAGGTAGACCTCACAGTACATAAACCTAAAAAATACACCTTCAAAGAAGGTGTAGGATAAACATGTGCCTAGAACCCCTTAGACACAACTGCCAGCAGTTCCCTGAGAATTTGGCATTGATACATGACCACCACAGAACAGGAAGGTCAGGAGCAGGAGTGGCAGTAGCAGCTTAACTTAGTATGCTACGCAGTACTTAACTTTAAAAATAAACTTCTAAAGGAGTAGTAGGACACGTGCATAAAGTGATTTGACACAGTGGCCAGCAGTTCACTGAGGATTAGGCATTGGCAGATGATGACCACCACAGAGCTAGAAGGGCAGGGACAGGAGAGGCAACAGCAAGCAGCAGAGTTACTAAACTAGATAGACCACACAGTACATAAATCTCAAAAATACACCTCCAAGGGAAGTTGAGGACACACACATGCCTGGAGCCAATTGGACACAGTGGCCAGCAGTTCCCTGAGGATTAGGTATTGATGCATGATGACCACCACAGAGCAAGGAAGGCTGCAGCAGGAGTGGCAGCAACAGAGTTAATGAACTAGGTAGGCCCCTGATTATAGTACACACAACTCAAAAATACACTTCCAAGGGTGAAGGAAACAATAGCCAGCAGGTCCCTAAATATTTGGCATTGCCAGATTATGATCACCACAGAGCAGGAAGGGTATCAGAGGTAGCAGAAGCAGGCAGCAGAGTTACTGAACTAGGTAGGCCACACTATATATAAATCTTAAAAATACACCTCCAGTGGAGGAGGAAGAGAAAAGTGTGTCTAGAGTCCCTTTGACACAGCTGACAGCATTTCCCTAAGGATTTGGGATTGAGGGATGATGACCACCATAGAGCAGGAAGGGCAGGAGCAGTTTCAAAGCTAAGGGTAGGGTAACATAGGTTTGGAACATTACATTTCAGAAATGCCATTTGCTCCATGAGCTGAGGAGACATTTGTGATTTCTGAGGGTTCAGTATATCCAGTTAAAGAAAACACTAACTCACTTTGCACATTGGTTGGGGGACAAGAGAGACGCTCCTGAGCTATTGTAGCCAGGACAGACCACATAATACCCTTGTCATCCTAATGTCTCAGAGGATCTTCTGTAGTTGAAAAAGGAGGTTCAAAAAGATACACCTTTACCATGTTTCTTAGACCGCACACACCCTGCAAATAAGTTTGTCCATCCAAGTTGGCTGGTTAACAGTTCATAGAGCCATTGCCCTCTTAGCTCTGGGATCACACAAGGTGGCCAGCTTTATTTCAGGGCATTTCTCCAGATGGTCCCTCATGAAACTTGTTAGCTGTTCCTTTGGCCTCCTGACAAGTGCTCCTACCTTAATGCTTAGTACTCCACCAGGAACCACTTCACAATTTTCCAGGAAGGTATCCATCTTGCTCAATAGGTGAGTGAACAAGGGTATGCCTTGACCCAGACTGGCAGTGTTTTGGCTCAAGTTCTCAGTCACATCCCTAAAAAGTTTTAGGACTGCCACTAACTGACCAATAATGTTTCACTCATCTCTGCATAATGGACTCCCAATGCCAATGTATTGATCAGAAGCCACAGAATGGATAGCCCTCTGCTGCTCTAAGATATGTTCCAAAATATCCAAAGTTGAGTTTCACCTAGTAGTTATGTCTTTCTTAAGATTGTGCTGGGAAAGACCTGATTCTTCATTTGCTGCCTGTAAAGGAATTGAAAAATGTTCATGACTTCATGCACAAATAATTAATTAAATATTTAATGTATTCAAATATATGTTTTTTAAACAACAAATATATACAGTATCCATACATATATAGTACATACATAAACATATATTATATACGTCTTTCAGAGTATTGTCTTTAAGAAATGTTACTCTTGTCTTTCACTCTGCTGTTATGTTCTCAAACAGTGTTCTTATCTAGAAAATGGGGGGTGTTGCATTCCAGTGAGAGGCAATAGTGTGAGAATCTTTGTCCTGTTATGAGAAACTTGACATAACTTTAGACACACCTGCTAAACAGTAATTTAATTATTAGAATTGCTTAGAGGGTTGCGGGAGAGTTTGAGGCAACAATATAGAGAGAAGTCTCAGACATTAGCACCAGTGAAAGCTGCTGCATGTGTCTCACTGACTGTAACAGCACTCCTCTGCCTATCTACCCATGTACGCTGATATGAATGCCTTATTCAAAACCCGGAAATAAGGAATGCATTCAGTTTATTCACTGCTTTGTTTGATAAGCTAAATACTGATTTAATGATTTATGTTATTGCAATAAATCCATAATAAAAACTGTTATTTTTATACTGCATTCTTGTGTGTTTGATTCCCTTTATCAGTACTATTGTGAGGCCAATTTAGAGATTGCCCCAGCACCAGGGCAAAACACTGCCTAAGGAGCTGACTGGCTTTAACACCATGGTAGAAGTGGCCAGCAACTCCCATACCTTCCCCTGCAAGCTGTCAATTACTCTCATTGGCCCTTAATGGCAGGCCATTTGGCCAATCCCCAGCTGGTATGGCAAGGTAGCATCTGGAAGATACCACCCAGCACCACTCCACACTGTATGGTACTTTAGTTAGATAGGCAACTACCTTCCTGTCAACTAAAATCATCCAGACATCGTCATCCTGACCTCACTGATGAGCCTGAACACACTCCATTCATAAACATCATTATAAAATGCCTCACTCTTCTAGAAAGCACACGTAGACCCCAGCAAATGTAAAAAAGATGGTCTTTGACCACTTCACCCAAATATCTAAAGACCTTGATGTGAGGTCTAACAAAGTCCTTACAGACTCAGAATTGCTGGGAGAGGGCTCTCACTCTAGTTTACATCTTTCTACCCAATACCAGCACTTAATAACTGAAGCAACACTAAAGAAAATGCTTGCTCTGAAAATACGCTCAATCACACAGGAGATACAGCTCAGCTCAGCTGAGCTGCAAAAATATATTTGTGAAATAGACGAGAGGGTGGATGCTCTGGAAAGAAGACAAAATGACATGGCCACAGATCAAACTAATCTCATGTCGTATTCTGAATCACTTGCTTATCAATTAACACAACTTGAATTCAAGTTAGCAGACTAAGAGGACATGGCCTGCAGAAAAAATATCATGTTCTAGGGGTCCCTGAAGATGTTACGCCGGCAGACCTCCAATGATACCTGAAGGCACTTTTCAGTGAGCTCTTGGGCCACCATGAAGGTGATCATAGACCCCCAAGCCAGATTTATAGTCTTAGTCTGCAAGCTAGACTATGTTATTTACACATTGGTCTCAGTCTATCTACCCAATGTGCACCAGCCCACATGCCTTAGGAAAATACTACATACAGTGGAACAAGTCAGACAAGGCAGAGTAGTTATAGCGGGCGACATCAACATGACTTGGGGCAGTAACATTGACAGGAAATCAGTGACACTTACTAAAAAGAACCCCCATTCTGAGCACTTGGCCACTAAATTCAGATCCACTATGTCCCAATTTGGATATTATGATATCTGGAGTTCCTTCCACCCAAAGGACAGAGACTATACCCATTACTCCCACTCACATAATATGTATCCCAGGTTAGACCATATACAGTATTCTGCCTAGCTAAAACCCTATACTCAATTAGATAAACTAACATCTACTTATGCCCCTGGTCGGACCATGACCAAGTCTTGGCTGACCTATACTCTGCTAATACTTCCAAAATCAAAACTTCCTGGAGTTAATCTCACAATATCCTATCAGACATTCCCTTCTGGGAAGATTTGAGAAAATAATTAATTGATCTTATCCTGCAAAACGACAATGCGCAAACCAAAGATGATACGCTTTGGGGTGAAATCAAAGTGGTTATTAGAGGATACATTATCCACAAACAGGCCCACTTAAAAAAACAAGCAGGACTGACCTTAGCTCAAGCACACAGTAAGCTTAGAACTCTAGAGTCCTCCAACCATTCTAACATATCAGAGCACACGACTACACATATCACTGCCCTTAGAAACCACATTAGTCACCTTGAATTACGCAGATCACAACATAATCTAAACTAAAACAGATTTTTTTTACCATTAAAGCAACAAAGCGGACATGATGTTGGCCAACAAACTGCGTCATTGGACCAATACCTCCCGTATCCACCAAATCCGTCAAGGCAACAAAACCCTCACACTAACCACACAAATCGTCAAAAGTTTCACGGAGTTATACTCAAAATTATACAACATTGAACAGGCGTAAAATCCAAACCCCACCTCACGGCATAATATACGTTCTTTTCTAAACTCGCTAAACCTTCCAACTCTCTCAGTTGAACAAAGAGAGGCGTTGTCTACCCCTTTTACTCTACTTGAAATTAAGAAGATTGTAAAGAGCCTAAAGCCTTTTAGAACCCCTGGCCCAGATGGATTCCCAATCCACTTTTATAAGACATACCTACATGAACTGTCCCCTCTCCTCCTTAGATTATTCAACCATGCAAAAGAAGAGGGCAGCTTTAAAAAGGAGTTCCTAGAAGCTACTATTGTCACAATTCCTAAACCAAATAAAGATACCACAATATGTTCCAACTATAGGCCTATTTCATTGATTAATGTAGATATAAAGATTTATTCTGAACTTTTAGCAAATCGCATCTGCAAGCTCTTACCCAGCCTCATTAACCCAGATAAGGTAGGCTTTATCCACAATAGAGAGAGACCAGATAATACCAGGCACCTCCTTAACATACTATGCGAGTCTACAAGATTGAATAAGCCCTTCTCAGTTATCTCTTTAGATGCTTAGAAGGCTTTTGACCGAGTCCGATGGACTTATTTATGGGAAACTTTAGAGGTTTTTAAATTTCCTCAAGAGACTATCCACGCAATCCGGGCATTATACTCCATACTAACTGAAAAGGTGAAGGGTTTGGGATTTCAATCATTGTCATTCTCAACATCTAACGGCACTAGACAGGGATGTCCCCTATCCCCCCTCCTATTTGCCCTGGCGGTCGAACCCCTTGCGGAACAGATACGATTAGAGAGGAGGTTGAAAGGAATTACATTATTTGGTAAGGTGCATAAATTTGCATTATTCGCTGACTATATTACTATACTCTCGGCTGACCCGGCAAACACTATCCCCAAACTCATGGAAATTCTCGAGGCCTTTGGAAAAGTATCTTTCTATAAGCTTCATACAACTAAAACTGAGGTATACTCATGGGGATACCCCCGCGACTATATCCATAAATTGAAAGATAAGTACAACTTCACCTGGACAGACGAGTATATTACACATCTGGGGGTTAAGTTGTCTAACAACATCCCGCAGATGATTAAAGATAACTATCTTCCCTTACTTTTGGAATTAAGAACCCTGAATCATAAATCCATTTCCAGGATGGGTCGCGTTGCATCCCCAAAAATGTCCTTCCTCCCCAGACTTTACATACCTTTTCCGATGCTTACCACTTAGAGTTCCCACACACCTTCTCATGCAGTTCCAAAGTGAATTTACAAAATTTATTTGGCAAGGCAAAACTCCCAGAATATTTCATAAAATCCTACAACATTGCATCCATTTAGGGGGCCTAGCCTCCCCGTCATTAGTAAAATATCATGAGGGGGTGATGCTCACACATATTTCCCAATGGGGGGTAAACACAGTCCTCTAACAAGTGGAGAGATATAGAACAAGCCTCACTTCCCTTCCAGATTCACCTTTGAAACCTGATATGGACCCCAGCCCATTGCCGTAGAACTCTTGGAATCACAAATTCCATAATTCTTGAAAGTCTGTCCACTTGGGATAAGCTCCAACATCGCCACTTAGTAGCCCCGCACCCATCACCTATCACTTCCATAGCGGGCCTGCTTACAGGTTTACCAGAAACCCACCACAACAAATGGGCCTTTTTAGGAATTAAACAAGTTTCTGACTTTTGGTCTGCCACCTCCCAAGATTGGTTCGTGACTCTAGACCAAATAGAAAACCCTACTAATATTCCAGCCTTTCTCCAATTTGAATTTCTCAGGATTAAGAGTTTTCTTACAAGGTGGGGCTTTACCCCCAAGTCATCTCGTCCTCTCACCCCCAGGGATCTATCTGGCAAAGGGACCACAGGCTGCGCAAACCATTGTCTACACACTACAATTTGTTAGACGCACCTTACCCCCTAAACTGGCAGCCCATGTTAACAGATGGGAATCTCTACTGAATACCATTACTTCACCCCAATCGTGGCAACAAACTCTTACACTCACTAAGAAAATGCTACACTGCATAACAATGTACGAGACATATTACAAAATGATATTGCACTGGTACTACGTCCCAACAAGGCTAGTCAGAATATACCCGGGATCTTCCCCTCTTTTTTGGCGTATTTGTGGCCTATCAAGAGACTTGCTCCATATTTGGTGAAAATGCCCAAAATTCGAACCAATTTAGAACACATGCTTTCTAGCTCTGTCCAAATTGAGGATTCAAGTGCCTTTTGATTAGGGGACCTGCGTGTCCCAACTCTCTGTTACACTTGTCTTACGACACTTGATGTCTTGTTTGATTATTGATTCTCAATAAAATAAAATACAAAAAATAAAAATAAATAACAAAGCCATTTAAGATAAATATTTGGAACTATTAAAAAATGCTGTTATAGTCAAGTTACCAGCAGCCAAGTATTGGCAGCATTAAGTCAACATTTGTTTGGCTTAAGCCTCATTTTTAATTATTGCAAATATTGCTTAAAATATATTTGTTATTCCTTGCTGAAAGAATTCTGAAAAAAAAAAACATAAAGGGAATCAGGAAAGTAGTGGTAGGACTGATGGTGACACTGGAGCAAACATTGGTGCAGGTGGTTTTGATAATTGACTGTCTAAAGCCCTGACATGTGCAGGGAGGCTGCTTGGTAACCTCAAACCTCTTCCCAATCCTACCTTCACTTTCAATTACCTTCACTGTCAACTTTTGTTTTATGAATAATCTTAGACGACCCTTACTGCTACTAATGCTGCTGTTGATGCAGAAGAACCCTGCTGTTGCTGCTGCTACCGCAACTGCTGCTGCTCCTCTAGATGCTTGAGCCGGAGGAGCAGACAATGTCCTTGAAAATTATATTTAATGTTGTGAAACAGAGGCAACGATGCTTGTCCCACTTCCACTCATTAGACAAGAAACTGCAGACACGGACTCTGCACTAGTAGTGACAGTACTGGTGGCAGCTTTTTTTGGTTGGTGCCCCTACTCGAATAACAAATATGGTTTCAATTAGATAAGGGGTATGCCATACTACAATATATGTAATACTGATAACATACTAGTAGCAGTATAGGCAACAGACATGCGTTGTGTTCAATACAGGCAGTCACTGAAAAAAATATTATTATTAATTATCAGCTAGATTATGAGTTTTGCAGGTATGAGTGAAAAAGCAGCGTTAAGGCTCTTTTTCACTACCGCTGGTATTACGAGTTTTGCAGATTTAGGTGTACCGCACACGTTTTTGGCCATAACGCAACGTAACTACCGCAGCTTTTAAAAAGTCCTTTTTCAACGGGACTTCCTTTGCGCCGGTATTACGAGTTTGCCTGTCCGTCTAAAAAGTGAGCAGTACAGCCTAAAACTACAAGATTCATAATGTAAACTGAAAGTCAGTAAATATGAGTTTTACGCTACAAAGCCGTACCATAAAACTCATAACTAAAGTGCTAAAAAGTACACCCATAAACTACCTATTAACCCCTAAACTGAGGCCCTCCAACATCGCAAACACTATAATAAAATTATTAACCCCTAATCTGCCGCTCCGGACATCGCCGCCACTATAATAACCATATTAACCCCTAAACCAC
>CAJPDP010417349.1:0-10865 GCA_905336975.1 Bombina variegata variegata
TGTGTTTGTGTGTTTGTCTATGTGTGAGTATATGTGTGTGTGTATAAAATGTTTCTCACTGTTTAAGGATCATGAAACCCAATTTTTTTCTTTCATGGTTCAGACAGGGCATTCAGTTTTAAAAATATTTTATATCTCTTTAAATTAAGATCTGTAATGTTTTCACACAATACTCCTTTCTCTCCCAGAAATGATCATTGAATTGTTTTCTTAGTGTTCTTCCTCAAGCTAAAATTTTACTACAGTAGAAAGCTGGTTCTAAAATGAAATGATTATGGACATAAACTCAAGATATACAACAAAGCGACATTAGAGTGAGACTTTATGGGCTAAATCACATTCCACCCTATAAAGGGACATTGTACACTAGATTTTCCTTTGCATAAATGTTTTGAAGATTATTCGTTTACATAGCCCATCTGGGAGTGATTTTCAGACTCCTAACTAAGCCCCAAAGTATCAGCTGTACATGCGCATTTACATAAACAGGAGCAAGCTGGAATCAGTAATCTGTCTTTCATATGCAGTGACGGGGGGGGGGCTTCTCTTATTGTTTTCCCAGCCCCTTTCATTGCGTGTCTCAGCCTAACCTCATCAACAGTGCTAAACTGGAAGCTTCAAAGTGAGTTTTTAAAAGGTTTCATACTGGATTTTTAGACCAGTATCTGTGCATATTCTTCTTTATAGTAGTGTATATTACATGCAGTTATATGAAAATTGGTGTACACTGTCCCTTTAAGTCTTTGAAGAGTTTTCTTATTTCTAGCAGTCATTAACAGCTGTAACATGATCTTGCCTTATATGTAAGACCTTACATTAGCATTCAGAACTTCATGTTAAATCCCACTGATAAAACCCATTTAAATATAGAATTGTTTTCCTCATGCTAAATGTAGCAAAGGGGTTCACTCTAAATTCTAAGGGGCATTAGTTAAATTACAAAGGCCACTACAAACAATCCTCAAATGATTAATAATATTTATAAATCTAATTATACATAATGGTTCTTGAGAAACTAAAGGAAAGCCTTGTTCCTTTCCACATCATTGAAAACTGGCACCTAAAACTCAGGCACCACGCAAGCAGCAATGTGTGATATCTAATTTACATGCTACTTTGTATCATCTATATCAGTTAGTGCAGTTTAGCAGACTGGAAAATAAAGGAAAACATTGTCTTGCAATACTTTACTATGCCATGAAATACACTTATAAATAAATAGCACTAAACAGCCAGCGAAGGGAATATGATTCAAGCTATTATACAAAATGTTACAAATGAGCACATAAATTTCTAGAATAGTGAATCAGATGTCAGCTTGCTAGATTTTTGGATTGAAGCACATCTCTTTTTGCCAGTACGGAGATGCCAGTGTACACTCTAATACACACAGAATATATGTCAAGAAAATGTTGTCTTTTCATCAATTTACAGAATAGAAACTGAATGGAAAAAAAAGGTTAGCCAGAAACCATACACATTTATTTACTTAATTAGAATGCACTTGCCATTCATGAAAAGATAGTTCACTTTTACTCATGTATTTATTACTCCACTTGATAGGAAAATATTTGCATTCTATCACTGTCAGCAAACAATCTATTTACAATTTGTTGTGATCTGTCTATTTCAATACAATTTTAAAATAAATTTACTGTGTAATCTAAAATGTTTTTTCTGCTTAGAGTTGTCATTTTTGAATAGCAAGGCCTTTATCAATAAAGATTTTTGAAAGGAACAGCCTAACATGCAATATTTTTTTAAATCTGAATGGTACTCTGAATATTCCCACATTTATTCTATTATTCAAATCTTTCTATGCAACAAATATTAATATTCAGAAATTAAATCTCAGCATTCGAGTATCAAATATAATATTTCATTATTTTAATAAAACATTTGAATATTACTTTGACTGTTATCCCCTTGACTTATATTGAAGACTATGAAAATCATCATTCAAATGTCACATTTAAGGCCAGATTACTAGTTGAGCGCAAATGTTTGCGTGCGAGCGATAAGGGGTTTATCGCTGGGTTTCACTCTCTTTGGGTTTACCACTGGTATTACGAGTTGAAAGTAAACGCAATCGCTTAAGCGCACTTGCGCTTTATGCTAGGATGATTACTGCAACTTCAGAACTCTGGTTAACTGTTTTGCAAAGCTAAAAAGTACTTAACACTATCAAATAAAAATATTTAAAAAAAATAGTGCACAAAAATGTTATAAGGGCTCAAAGATATGAGATCTCAGGTGTTAGAAAAAAATTCAGGCAAAGGGCTTTAACATAGACATATATACATAAACATGTCTAAAGATGGATATGTATGTAAATATTTATATATATATATGTCTATATATGTATACATCTGTATTTATGTATTTATATATGTATAAATGTATGTACAGACATAATTACACATAAATACATATCTATACATATATATAAGTGCATTGGAGCTCTTTGCAGTTAAGTAGATGAAAACACGAAAAACCATATTTATGCAATATTTGTTTTTAATAAAGGTTTTAGCTATATATTTACTGTAAATATTTCCCATTCCAAAGTTATGCACATAGCTGAACATGCTCCTATATATATCTGTATATAGCTATACCTATTTATAATCATCTATATCAGGAGCGGACTGAGTCCAATCAGGGCCGCGGGCAAAAATTAGGGAAGGGTCCCCACTATCTCATACTGACCCAAATGTATTAAAATTAACATGGTAGCCTCCCTGCCCTGCCCCACCCAGGTCCCCTACCTTGAGGGTCAGGACCCCCAGCGTCAAGGGCCAGAGACATGGCCCCCAACCTCCAGGGCCAGACCCCACACTCCATGGCTCTCACAGTGACAGAACCCTGACAGGGCCCCCACACACTGTAGAGTCCTCCAAGCAGGGCCAGGGCCCCCAATAAACCCACCCTTAACTGCTTAGTTAATGATAGGGCAGTTGTCATCCCCAGCTTAAGCAGAACACCAGGAGCCATAGAGATGCCATTTGTGGGCTTCCTACATGCTGTCAAGTTAGCACACATGAGAATATGCGATCGGTTTGTGTGAGAGTGGGGTGTTAGGTTTTCTTTCCACTTTTTTTCTTCATTGAGTTCTATGGGGAATACGTGAATGCGCTTGTCGGGTTAGCGCTCGAACAAAAACAGTTTAGCTCGTAATATGAGCACAACCCGACGAGCGCAAAAAGCTTACTTCCTCTGTGCAATTAACGTTTGAGCAGGACCGTTAATTAGCACTCCACTATTAATGTTTTGTTCAATACAGGAAAAGTTAACATCTGTATGCAAAAAAAAAAAAGAAAAAACACATGGTAAATGTTCAACAAACATTCAGAACTTCTTTAAATACAAAAAATGCAACAAGCATTCCTTATTTTTGAACAAATATGCCAAAACATAGCTCTAGTTTTTGAATTTTGGAAATATTAGGAAACTTGATGTGATGCAATGAAGTGTATAGCAGTGTCACAAGATTCTGAGGTCATTTATCCCATTGAATAGTTTTTACAAAGTAAAATAAAAGTTATTTCTAACATTTTTAAAATGTTCCTTTGGTTATTTTTTTTTTAATTATTGGGGTGTCCAACTTTTTCAAAAGAGGGCCACACTGGATTGTTTATTTATTTATTTTAATTTGCAGATCCAGCAATTTTATATATATAATGAAATTGAATGTCAAGTTACATTGAGGCTGTTTATCAAAAGTAGTTATATGTTTAAAATAACCTTTTATCATAAACTGCTCTCTCCATTAGGTCCAATTAAACTACTTAAGATATATGATTAAAGGAAGTCCTATAGTTTCAGTACAGTGCAGTGAAAGGTGTAACTACCCGCAGACATTCTGTTTTTCTGAAAATCAGTTATCATTTTTCAACATTATTCTCAGCCATTAAGTGCTAAATCTGTCTAAAATTACCATAAAGGACAAGAAATGATATTACTTTGCCATATTAAAATCCACAATTATGTAAAAATAAAAAAAATCCCAATCTCTTTGTTAATAACACTGTTAAGCACTTGCACTTTGGTTATAACCCCCTGCTTGTGATCAGAACCATGTAAATCTCGCAAGGTATTATTTAGTGGCATAATTAATCCCTACTTTATGTTATGAGAAATACTTCATATTCCCGACCCTGCAACGTCCTTTAGGAAGATCCATGTTCTAATTAGACTAGCCCATCGGCGTCTTTTAATGAGCATATTAATCATTCCGATGGGTAACATGGTGTCATCACAGGTTTTAAATATGATAATCTCCAACCTAATGGCTCTGCAAAGCCTGAGTTTGGAGCACATATAAATGAGGATATGAGAGTGACTATTTGCCTGTTCTTTCTCCTTTGGTGACAAAGTGCTCTCTGAGATGAGTGATAAGGCAAATACTCAGAGGAGGCAGTTCCTGGCCATCTCAGCCACTAACAGCATTATAACTCAGCTCTGATTATAATTACATTGGACAGACAAATCCCTGAATCCCCAGAAAGCTTCCGTATGCCCCTTTACTTTTCCTCTAAGTTTTTAGAAAGAACATTTGAAAGTGTCTGTTCTCATTCGGACACATATCAGTGGGAAACTCAAATAGACATGCAAACAAGTGTAATCCCGGTGGTACTGGTTCCTTAGCCCCTTAACCAGTTTATACTAAATTCTATGTAAGGTAATGTGAATCTATATTTGCTGCATTTCATTTTTTTGTTCCATTTAAAAAAAGTATTTCCAAAAATATTATTGTGTTTAATGTATGAAACCAACTTTTATTTTCAGGCAGCTGGAGGCTTGTTCCTAACAGCCAATACAGGTGCAGGAGTTGTCCCTATCAGCAAATGAGCATTCATTTTTGAGTATTAGTTATGTACAAAACATAGTCTCTGCTATTTTCAACTTGAACCATTTTTACTTAACATTTCTTAAAATAAAAATACTTGAAGGAACATAAAGTTCAAGTAAGAAAATGTGTTAAAGGGACATGGAACCCAACATTTTCATTTCATTATTCAGATAAACAATACAATTTTAAAAATGTTTCCAATTTACTTCTATTATCAAATTTGCTTAATTCTCATGCTATTCTTTGTTGAAGAAATACCTAGGTAGGCAACGTGCACATGCCTGAAGCACTGCATGACAGGAAATAGTGCTGCCAGCTAGTGCTCTTGCTAATGTATAACATTGTTACAAAACTCCCGAGCTTATGTCCCTGATTTTCAACAAAGGATGACAAGAAAATGAAGAAAATTTGATAATACAAGTAAATTGGAAAGTTGTTTAAAATTGTATGTTCTATCTGAATCATGAAATAAATGTTTTTGGTTTTATGTCCCTTTAATGTTACAACATTTTCTAACTGCACAATTGCTTGCCTTTACTTATGTGTTTATCCCATGAAATGGCTTAAAATCCGTAGTAAGAGTTAGCTTTGGACCTGACTATGTGCACTCACTGACTCTGATTGGCTCATCAGCTGTGTTCGGCTCTGGCCAATAGCAAACTGCTTGTCTGAAGCTGATTTAATTACGTGTTTAACCCCTTCATGTCCCTTTCTTTGCATTAATATAGTTTTCAAAATATTGCGGAACCAGATTTGATTGATATCTTTGTTTAAAAGGCGATGCATTTATGTGCACAACTGATACCTGACTATCATTTGTTCATTGGTTAAGCAGGACAAGCCTCCCTGAGCTCGATAAGGAAAAGTAGTTTTGTTCTACAAAGAAACAAAACCAAAAGCTCTATTTTTTATTTTTTTTAAATAGCATGTTTCAGATGAAACAAAGAAAAAAAAAGAAGTCTGATGTCCTTTTAAGACAAGGGATGCCTGTGAGTGTGAGCATAAGAAAGCATTATTAGCTTCTGAGAGACAATATGTCTGTAGATCATTTCGGCCTAGATTACAAGTAGAGCGCAATCAATAGCGCAGGGTGCTTTATCTTTTGTGCGACCTTGCACAAAGCATAGCACACAGTCTGGTATTACAAGTAGATGGTTAAATATTTTAGCCCGGATGACTACATTTTTTAGCGTGCCCTATACTTAGATAGTGCTAGGAGAGCTATTAACGACCTCTACAAGTGGTGAGTTAAGTATCTAAAATAACACTTTTTAAGACCCGAATAAACCATTATTTTTAATAGTATAGCACAATACTTACATGAAGAACTATACTACATGCGCAGCATCTGCTTAGCGAGCGATATCCTACATTAATTTTACAGCGCATCCTATGGAAGTCTATTATTTGAAGGATTTAGCGCACCAAAGCTATCTGACATGCAGAAGCCCTAGACTATTGATTGAATGATAAAAATAACCTTGGGGTTGTAATATGAGAAATAGAATCACTATTGATTGCGCTCCACTTGTAATCTAGGCCTTTATATCAATCCATATGCCAGTTATAAACACACGTTAAGTTTGTAGCAATAATATTAAATCCCTCCACCCAAGAATAATGTTGCTTTTAATTTAAATTGTTAAATTAAACAGTGTAAAGTCATAAACAATATGTATCTGAATGGCACTGAAGTAGTTAAAAACTAAGTGCCTAGTTTCCTTACACCCTTTGTCTCTGTCTGTCTCAGTGACAGAGACCGGTGGTTGAATGTGCGTTCTCTGAACTACCATAATTTGTATTTATTGCAGCCCACTTTGTGAGTCCACAGTTTAATTTGCTCGCAGCGGCAGCTCTCAGCTGACGCGGTAAAACAAGATAATGTTAAAATGTCAGGAGGAGAAGGGGCAGCCGCGATGCACTATTTGCCTGTCACACCTTCCCTGCAAAGTGACAGCAGCTCTCCTTGCAGGCCTGGGTCTTGCACATAGCAGAGTTATGACGACGTCCAACGCTAGGCTCTAATGAGGTTACTGTAGGGACGCGTATAGCAGAGGAACAGCAGGAGCAAAACAAAGAAACCTCAGCTTGGTTCAGTAATCTCCCATCTGTGTATTTTCCAGGCAAATACAGATAACCACTGTCAGTTGTGTTACAATGAGCTGCAGGTCTATGTCTTATAATAATGAGGCTAGTCTGTTACCTGCAAAGCAGATAGGCTCAATTCCTGCTCGGCATTATGCTGGCGACTAATTTGGCGAAAACATCTTATTGTTACACAGTGCAAGTCTAGTAAATTTATCACACTAGCCTGTGTGCATCATTGTCATGATAATTTGGAAATTAAGTCAAGTATCAAATATGAGTGCGCTCTTTACCTGAATATGGTCACCTGAGAAAAGATCAAAACTCATAAACTGTGAATGCTGCTATAATATGTAGAATTGTTATAATAATTAGCATTCAGAACAACTTAAAGGAATATAAATGGATTGATCATGAAATATTCTAATGTGCTAGGGCATTTTAATATCACAATAGAACTATGTTTAATCAGAGCAGAGGGGTTAAGCGCGTACAGTAAACACCTTGATATTTTATATGAAATGTTTAATGTGTAATAAAACAACTTTGCAGTATAAGTTCATTATTTATTTTGTAACCTTTTCATGTAATATAGCTCTGAAAATTGAGCAGTTTCTAATTCTCAGAACTTGAAATGCATCCTGCGGACTTCTCATGGCTAACTCTGCTTCATATCTGTCTTTAATGGAGTATAACAGATAACAACTGCAAAACATTGCATTTTATACTAACTTTATGACAGTGGCCTTTTGACCTTAGAACGTATTCTCCAAATAAGACAAATGATGGATGGAGTGTGGCTATTGAACAATAATTTCTGTAAAAATATGTTAATTTGTTTTAAAAATGTTAAGAGTTGGGTGATAAATAATAAGTTATTCTATACAACACAACAGGCTGGTGAGGTAGCTCAGTTGGTAAAATGCCCTGATTACAAAAGCCTATTCAAAGGTCACTGGTTCAAAACCTGGACAGGGCCGACTCAGCTCTTCATCCTTCCGAGGTCGATAAAATGAGTACCAGAAAGTGACTTTATCTTTGTGTTTAATCCCTTAGCAGGTTCCTGTTGAAGCAATGGTGCGCAACTAAAGGTATAAAAGTACAAAAAGAAACAGCTCTTATGTGTTAGGAGGAGTGACAACGCACTACTAGGAGCTTGCTGGACACATGGTGAGCCAAAGACAAGAGGCATATGTGAGTAGCCAACAAATAATAACAACTATTACTATTCAGCTACCGATTTGGTTAATTCCGAGATCGAGCGCTGAAAAAGCGCTTTGAGTCCCACAGGGAGAAAGGCTCTATATAAATACTAGTTATTATTATATTAACAGAAATATCTTGTCATTACAAGGTGCTTACTGACCCTTTAAAGTTAGTACTAGATCAGCAATGCACTGCCAATGAAAAGCTGGATGGTGAAAAGCAGCTATGCACATATGCCAACCTTTCAAACTAGCTGTGTTAAAGGGACAGTCTTCTTGAAAATGTTTACAGTTGAAAAAGATAGATAATCCCTTTATTCCCCATTCCCCAGTTTTGCATAACCTACAATGTTGTATTAATATACTTTTTACCTCTGTGATGACCTTGTATCTAAGCCTCTGCAGACAGCTCCCTAATTTAAGTTATTTTGACAGACTTGCATTTTAACTAATCAGTGCCCTCTCATAAGTAACTCCACGGGAGAGAGCACAATTTTATCTATATGGCACACGTGAACTAGCACTGTATAACTGTGAAAAACTGTCATAATGCACTGAGATAAGAGGCAGCCTTCGAGGGATTAGAAATTAGCACAAGGTTCAGCTTTCAATAAAGAATCCCAAGAAAAAAAAGGAAATTTGATGATAAAAGTAAATTGGTAAGTTGTTTAAAATTGCATGACCTATCTGAATCATGAGAGTTTAATTTTGACTAGACTGTCCCTTTAATCTCTGGAGCAGTAGTGCAATGCCAGTCAGAAAGTGACTTTATCTTTGTGTTTAATCCCTTTGCGGGTTCCTGTTGAAGCAATGGTGCGCAACTAAAGGTATAAAAGTGCAAAAAGAAACAGCTCTTATGTGTTAGGAGTGGTAACGCACTACTGGGAGCTTGCTGGACACATGGTGAGCCAAAGACAAGAGGCATATGTGAGTAGCCAACCAATTCTGCTCCCAGTGGTGCAATGCTGCTGACCTGAGCCTACATTCACCAAGCCAAGTGTCCAGTAAAAGTAGCCTCACTTTGACTATACTTTTCTCATTAAAATATAGAGAGGTATTGCAATGCACACATTAGTGACATTTCCTAGAAAAACTAGACATGTTTCAATAATCAACTAGAGATGTTTAATTACTCATCCATCAATCTAAAACTGATATAGGGGAGTGCTGTGGAAATGGCAGTTGGTAGCTGTGACATGAGCATTTTTACAAAGGGTGAGGATAAAAGTATTCTAAAAAGGCTGGTTAGGTGATGTGTTTTTAAGTCCTTTTAAAATGACACCCATAGATTTAGTGTTGTTTTGCAAATATTATAGAATCAAACATTGATTTGTTATTAGGCAAAGTAGGCACCTGACTTTATCCAGAGGGTTTCCTATCTGACTAAACTATACAACCAGCAATTCTTGTGTGCTGTATCCTCATCACCACCAATGGGGTAATTTATAGCCCCTTTTTAAACAGAAATCGCCATATAGTTAGCACATATGGTAATGTGGTAATAACCAGTGGTAGGTGAGCAAGGGGGTGGAATTGCATAAATCCAAATAACAGTCTGGTGAGATAACTGGGGAAAGACAGGAAATAGATGAAAAATATCAGGTATGTCAATAATTTCCCCAAAGATGTACATTAAATTTTACGTCTCAGAGTCTCAAGGTGCTTTTCATTTCCATTATTAACCCACTAATGAATCTTTTGTTCTCATCCCAGGATCCCAGCCGTCATCCTCACCGGGGCCAACAGCGCAATGTCTTCCAGCCGTGTAAAAACGCTGCCATTTCCACTGTTTATTCCTCCCATAAACCACTGGGTTTCGTTGCAAGTCATTAGCATCACCTGTGTTAATTACACCAGCAAACCAATCAACAGTTCCTCACTAATTAGGTTTTCTTTATTAAAGTAGGAAATTGCCAGGGAGACTATAGTCACCTAGGGAAATTATGTGAAATTAGTGTTTATGCTAAAATGCATCCAACTTCAGGATGTAAGTATTGCTGCTTAAAAAGAATTGGGTTCTTTAAAATAACATGAATATCTGTGAACGCACAGTTTGTTAACTTCTATCCTGCTTGCTCTTTGTAATATATTATTATATATTTATAATAAACAGGACTTGAAATTTCCACCAGTCTAGCACCATAAGCTAAAAATTAAGAACATGACTAAGAAATTGAGCACTATAGTAACCATTTTAATTCCTGACTAGTGACTGACTAGTCCCCTGAGACTGGCAATCTATGATATAGGCATGTGTGTGCAGTAAGGTAATGTATAAACTCAACACGTCCGACTTATAACTATATTATCTAAATGTATATATATATATATATATATATATATATATATATATATATAGATTTTATATATACACACATATATATTTTTTATTTTTATATACAGTATCTCACAAAAGTGAGTACACCCCTCACATTTTTGTAAATATTTTATTATATCTTTTTATGTCACAACACTGAAGAAATGACATTTTGCTACAATGTAAAGTAGTGAGTGTACAGCCTGTAAAACAGTGTAAATTTGCGGTCCCCTCAAAATAACTCAACACATAGCCGTTAAAGGGACAGTCTACCATAGCATTGTTATTGTTTTAAAAGATAGATAATCCCTTTATTACCAAATCCCCAAGTTTTGCATAACCAACACAGTTATATTAATACACTTTTTACCTCTGTGATTACCTTGTATCTAGGAACCTTCTTCCA
>CAJPDP010417385.1:0-11958 GCA_905336975.1 Bombina variegata variegata
GATTCCTTCTTTTTCAAATAAAGCTAGCAAGAGAACGAAGAAAAATTGAAAATATGAGTAAATTAGAAAGTTGCTAAAATTGCATGCTCAATCTGAATCACAAAAGAAAAAAAATGGGTTCAGTGTCCCTTTAAAGGAAAAACAATAGACTGTTTTGGGGTTTTATATTCATTATTTGGGCCTTCCAATCCATTACGGGTTTCCTTGTAAAATTATCCATTTCTGTAGCATTCTAATTCATTAGAATCACATCTGTTTTACCTATATTTCATACAATTTTCTACTTTTGCTTCTGTTTATATATCAGAATGCAATGAAAATATTTAAATTGGCACTATCTATGGGTATTATTGTTTATTAACATAGAAACCACAGGTAGGTACATAACTATTCCCCACCTGGTGCCACCCCACTCCACAAAAATAATATGGGATATATTAAAAAAAAAAAAAAAGGAGATTATGGGGGCACAAATTTCTAAAATTTAACTTTCACTTGACAGATTAAAATCTATTACTTTAATGACAAACTCCAAATGTGAAATTAAGCGAGACCCTAAGCGAGCTATACTCACTAACCTCCAAGTGACCAAAAAAAGGCCTTCTTTTGGAGGGTAACCTGTGTACCAGGCATAGAAAAAAATACAGAAAAATAAATACCTTACACCAACATCACTGGTCAAATCAGAGAGGATGCCCCCGATTTCCTTGCCGATAGCAGGAAACGTCGGCATCAGGTGGGGACACCCCTTAAAGACCTCCAGAGGTGCCAAAAAGGAAAAGGGAAAAAGTAAAGAAAATAGTGACGTGTTTCAGCCCTTTCAAACCAAATATTTAAATTACTTAAGTTTTAGAAATGTTTGCACCCATAATATCCCATCTATATCAGAATGACAATTTGTCTAGTTGTTTATGGATTGGAATACCATTTGAAAACCCTGCACTTACCACATCAACCACAAGATCTTTTTTATTGCTTATAATTTTTTCAGTGTGAACATTTAAGGGACAGTGTGGTGGAAACATTACATGCGCTAATTTATTAGTATTAGTGGGTATGTCATTTTTGCATTGCTTTGCGTGGAACTCAATGGCATAGATTACAAGTGGAGCAAAAAATGTTAGTCCTATTGCATGTTAACATCATTCAAATGCAATAAATAGCTTTTTTATTTTTGTGCTCATATTACAAGTCTAAAGTTATTTTATATTGCTCAAGCGATAGTCTAGGGTGCGCAAGCATCTGCATGTTTGATAGCTCAGGTGCACTAAAGCCTCACATAATAGACTTCTATAGGGGAGCTCTAAGCCAAGGGCACACTAAGCTGATGTTGCACAAGTAGTGCAGTTCTTCTTGTAGTTCTGTGCTATAATATTAATAATAATGTTTTACTTCAGGTCTTAAAAAACTTTAAATTCGTAGTGGTATTTTGAATTGCACTCAAGCGCAACACTTAACTCACCACTATAATAATAATATAATAATGTAATATGAGTGTGATGAGTTCACTAATAGTGTTATTGTCATTAGAGTGCAACTGCCAGTCCAGCTTAGGATTTGGGGCTGAGTAGTGAAATGGAGACACGCGCAATCTGCACACAGCATAAATCCCAGGACATGACAGAAGAAAGAGTAGTCAGACTAGCCAGGTCAGGTGGAGCAAAGCAGGAACCAAGAATGAGGCAGAAGAATGGTCAGTATACAGGCCAAAGTCAGCAATAATCAGGCAAAAGCAGGACATCATTAGTGGCCAGGAGAATGGTATATAACAAAGCAGAGGTCAAATCCAACTAGTGGAACTTAAAGCAAAGAACAGCACACCCAGGGAACAGCACACCCAGGGAACAGCACATGCAAAAACAGAACATTCAGGGAACAGCACATGCAAGGAGCAGCACATCCAGGGAACAGCACATGCAAGGAGCAGCACATCCAGGGAACAGCACATGCAAAGAACAGCACACCCAGGGAACAGCACATGCAAGGAACAGCACACCCAGGGAACAGCACATGCAAGGAATAGCACACCCAGGGAACAGCATGTGCAAAGAACAGCACACCCAAGGAACAACACGTGCAAGGAACAGCACAACAGCACACCCAAGGAACAGCACATGCAAGAAACATCACATACAAAGAACAGCACATACAAGGAACAGCACACCCAAGGAACAGCACATGCAAAGAACAGCACATCCAAAGAATAGCACATGAAATGAACAGCCCATGCAAGGAGCAGCATGTTTAAAGAACAGCACATGCAAAGAACAGCACACCCAGGAAACAGCACATGCAAAGAACAGCATACCAAAGGAATAGCACGTGCAAGGAACAGCACATGCAAGGAGCAGCACATGCAAAGAACAGTACACCCAGGGAACAGAGTCCAACAACTGTGAAAAGATGACCACAAGCCAATAAATAACATTGACGTCAGGAAAAAATGCATAAGAGATGCAAATGATACAGCAAAATTATCACAAAAAAAGATGCAACTATTGACAGCACCAAAAGATGACTCAAAGCGTATCCAAGCAACCCAACAAACAAAAACAAACCAATGTGTGACAGCTATCCATTAAACGTAGAGGGCATGCTAAAATGGTTTGCCAGCTTTGGTTAAAATTGTGCATTATACTTTGAGTGAGGTTGTGCAAAAGATAATACCCCCAGCACTATTAAATGTGCTCCACTTGTAATTTAGCCCTACAAGGGGGTTAAACACTTAAATTCCTGTTTGTGAGCTTCAAGTACTTCAGCTCTTAAGCTGAACACAGCCATTGATTGGTGGGGTCATGCAGTTGCTGCTGATTGGCTGTTTTCTGCTTGGGACCTGCAGTTGTCTGCAACTCCCAAGTGGAACTACAGTATATGTATGTGTTCCATGGCGAGTAGTCATTTTTTTAAAAATATTTAAGGTTTGTAATGTTTGCATTTTCATGTCCCTTATTATTTATTGACATTAGGTTATTTTCATACAAAAAAATGATTATATGATAATTTGCTCTGTGCAAAAAGAGATTGTTATGCACTGTAAGCTAAAATAAGCATAGGAACTAAATGTCATTAATATATACTGTTGATAAAGCTTCTTCTAATGCGTCTTTAGAATAAAAAAAGACTCCTATAAAAAGACACATTAGATAGGAAAGGTTAAACATATTTAGGCAATAGGAATTAATGGAGTCACCATTTCCAGACTTTAGAAAGATTATTTTACTAGTAGTTAAGAGGCAACAAGGGAGTACTTAAGTAGAGGGTACTTGTGAACAGTTTATGATAGTATGAGCTTAGAACCTTCTATCATTTTATATCTCCTCTAAATCAGATATTCAATGCTTCCAAGAATGTGCTGTGTGTCCATCTATTCCCTCACGAATTAAGCTGTACAGGGTATATTGTGATTCCACACTGTGGTTTATAGCCAGGGGTGATACATTAGATTGTTAGGTAGAAATACTTAATCATAACCACCCCCTGGTATAAATCAGTTACTTACATCTATATATTTTTATTTGACTGTATGTGACATTATGAAATATTCATTATATAAAACAATAATAGAATAATAAAAAAAAAAAAATCAAGACGCGATTTATCCAAAGGACTCAGCAGTAGTTGAGAAAATAGCACCCATCTATAACATAGTGATATTATGATAGATAAAAAGGGAGTGATGACATTGGATTTTTTTTGGCTACATAGATATACTGTACCTTGAAATGAGATAAAAAATTTTTTATTGATTTTCAAAACATATAAATAAAAACATCATTATAGACACAATCTGAAATATTAAGGGCCGGATTACAAGTGGCGCACTAATGATAGCATGGATGTGATAACCAATATCGCTTGACCGCGCTACCATTAGCACACAATTTTAATATTACAAGTCCATGGTAAAGCATTAACCAGAGAAGGGAGAGTGCAGCCTATACTTTCAATGGATATTGCAAATTCCTATGTTCTTCACATAGAAAAAAATGTCCTTTTTATTTTAAAATATATATTTCTATATATCTCTATAAACAATATACTCTATACTGTAACTTTGCTACCCTGAAATATTAAATATTGTGCTTCATTATCTTCTAACTCTACTCCCTTCAGTCATCATAAAAGAAAGGGAGTATGAGGGAATGTACAACCGAGCATTATTATTTGATCTATCCTACCCCCCAAAAAAATACCTGTGAGAAGAAATGGTGTCTCTTTATTAGGTTGGTAAATACATTCTAGGGATAATGTATAAATCTACTAAATTAGGACTAGATTACAAGTGCGCAAGTGATATTAGTCCTCCACTTAGTAATACCAGTGCACACTAATGTGCGTTGGTATTACAAGTTAAGTGCAATGCAAACACGACCTTGCATTGGAAATTGCTAGGAAGCATTGCTCTCACAAGAACGCTCTTCCATAGGCTCCAATGGGAACCTCTTTCTGATGCCGTCAGAGATGGCACAGAACCTAAGCGCAGCAAAGGGGGTAAGTAGCGCAGCGATTGCAGCATATCTATTATCTGGGAACACACAGTCCCTATAGACTGCAATTTAAAGGTACTTTTCAGTGACCCTTTTTTTTCTAACACCTCACACCCGCCAACTTTAAAGCCACAAAACTGCCTTGTGCAGTTGTTTTTTATTTAAAAAATGCTACTTTTTTTATTAAATAAAAAACTATAATACCCTCTATTTTAAAGGCATTTGGGGCCCTTTTAGAAAATAAACCAGAGATCTAATCTCTGGTTAATTTTCTGAGCACTAATTGCAATGGCTGGTTATTTATCGCATACCCATTGTACAGGCAAATTTGCCCGTTTGCAGGTGTGCAATCATTTATCCTTTAAAGGGATAGTCTAGTCAAAATTAAACTTTCATGATTCAGATAGAGCATACAATTTTAAGCAACTTTTTAATTTACTCCCATTATCAATTTTTCTTCGTTCTTGTGGTATCTTCATTTAAAAAAGCTGGAATATAAAGCTTAGAAGCCGACCCATTTTTAGTTCAGCACCTGAGTAGCGCTTGCTGATTGTTGTCTAAATGTAGCCATCCAATCAGCAAGCACTTCCCAGGTGCTGAGACACAAATGGGCCTTCTCATAAGCTTACTTTCCAGCTTTATTAAATAAAGATAGGAAGAGAATGAAGAAAAACTGATAATAGGAGTACATTAAAAAGTTGTTTAAAATGGCCTGCTCTATCTGAATCCTGAAAGTTTAATTTTGACTAGACTATCCCTTTAATGGGACATGAAACCCATGATTCAGATAGATCTTATAATTTTAAACACATTTCCCATTTATTTCTATTACCAAATTTGCTTTATTCTCTTGATATCTTTTATTTAAGAGCTGGTAGCTAGCTGAACACATCAGGTGAGCCAATGACAAAATGCATATATGTGCAGCCTCCAAGTAGCAGCTAGCTCCCGGTAGTGCATTGCTGCTCCTGAGCCTACCTAGGTATGTTTTTCAACAAAGGACACCAAAGGTCTATCCTTAGGGATTCATTATCGTTTGCCAGAAACATATGTGTACTCTACTAAGGGGAGCCTGCCCTTTTCTATATATAGCTGGAACAGGGAACTGGGTAGAAACATTGTACTATCTCACTGGATTAAAGGGACAGTAATGTCCAAATGAAACTTTCATGGTTCAGATAATTTTAAACAACTTTCCAATTTACTTTTATCAGCAAATTAGGTGCTTTTCTCTTGGCATTTTTGTTAAAGGCTAAACATAGGGAGGCTTATGGCTCATAGGCTGAGTTCTAAGACTCTGTAGTCCACCTCTTATCTCACTGGCTGGCTGTGAATAGCTAATAACATGTACTGTATGTTCACGCGTGCCATATAGATAACATTGTACTTACTCCGGTGGAGTTATTTAGGAGTCATCACTAATTGCCTGAAATGCAAGTCTGTCAAAAGATCTGAGATAAGGAGGTATCTGCAGAAGCTTAGATACAAGGTAATCATAGAGCTAAAAGTATATTACTATAACAGTATATTGGTTATGCAAAACTAGGGAATGGTAAATAAAGGGATTATCTATTTAGGGGGATATTTATCAAAGGTCTGGTGGACCTGATCCGACAGTGCGGATCAGGTCCGCCAGACCTCGCTAAATGCGGAGAGCAATACGCTCTCCGTATTACGCATTGCACCAGCAGCTCTTGTGAGCTGCTGGTGCAATGCCGCCCCCTGCAGATTCGCGGCCAGTCAGAGCTTGATAAATGGGCCCCATACTCACATACCAGAAAATCTTCCACCTCCTCTACATTTATTGGAATGAATTACAAGATTCTCACAAAATGGTACTTCCGGTACAACGTAAAAAGTTTATTTCCTTATATTTACGGTAGATGCTGGAGAGGGTGCTGCGAGGAGGGTATGATGCTACATATGTGGTAGAGTTGCCCTAAGTTATGCCCTTTTTTGGTACAAAATGTTCTCCAAATCCTAATGGCCACAGATTTTTCCCTAGACTGAATTTGCAACCACCAGGCCTTATCAAATTTGCCACCCAAATGCAAATGTAAGATTTGTTTAAAACTTTTACCCTAAATGCGGCAAAAATTTTGATAGCCAAATATTGGAAATCGCATATTGTTCCTATCATCCACTTTTTTAGACTTAAACAATTAGATATTTTCTACAATATTCAATTTTACTGGGACTCTTGCAAGAAGGATTTTAAGATGGCAGAGCTTGATAACCAGCAGAATAGACTCACATGATTTAATTATACTTTTGAGTGCAAAAAGAGGGGAGGTTCCGCTGGGGAGGTTGTGTGGAGAGTTCAGGATACCAAGGGAACAAAGCAAATTTGATCATATAAATACATTGGAAAGTTGCTTAGAATTTATGTTCTATCTGAATAATGAAAATTTAGTTTTTATTTTACTGTTTGTTTTTTAACCCAGTTGATACAGGTGTTTATTGTATGTTGTTTCCAGCAAAAGATCATTTCTACATGTTGGCTAGTATTGCAGGGTGGGCTTTTCAGGTGATCACAATCCTAAAATCTTTCATGATTCAGATAGAGCATGCAATTTTAAGCACATTTCTAATTTACTCCTATTATCCATTTTCTGCATTCTCTTGCTATCTTTATTTAAAAAGCAGGAATATAAAGCTTTGGAGCCGGCCCATTTAAGGCTCAGTACCCTGGATAGAGCTTGCTTATTGGTGGATACATTTAGCCACCAATAAGCAAGTATAACACAGGTTCTGAACCAAAAATGGGTCGGCTCCTAAGCTTTACATTCCTGCTTTTTCAATAAAGATTTCAAAAGAACAAAGAAAAATTGTTAATAGGAGTAAATTAGAAAGTTGCTTAAAATTGCCTGCTCTATCTGAAATATTAAAGAAATAATTTGGGTTTAGTGTCCCTTTAATATCTCTCAGGTTGGAAAATGTTACCTCCTAAAAACACAACAGAAATCCTTATCTGCCTCATTAATCTCCTGATTTTTTCAAAATTAAAAACAAAAACAAATGACCATGGTAAACACAAACAAAATGGAGATTTTGTGGATTTAGTGATTGCATCATAGATTGAAGGCTCTGTATGAAGACTGGTCCCTTTTAATAGTGTGTAGTTATACTAATAAGTGACATGTGTGCTCCAAAACCATCAAGATATATGTGTTTGTCTGTTTAAGGGTGTTAAACAACAGGATTGTTGTTATAGTAGGAATGTATATTTGTTGAGTTATTGATGTCACAAAATGTTGTGTAAAAGTGCTTTTCAATATTTGTTTAAGTTTATTTGATTTAGCAGGTAGCATTTAAATCTGGTGACGTTGCTCCCAAACATCTTTCAAGATGGCAATGCGGTGTCAGTGTGTTTTGTCTATACACAAAACCAATGTTCAATTCTAAATAGGGTGACCATATTGCCACTTTAAAAAGGGACACATATGAAAAATACATATGTCAGGGCTGTTTTCGGGGCTATTAAAAAAAATGGTTTGTATAAGAACACTGGCATGGATTTTTCATATATGTCCCTTTTTAAAGCGACAATATGGTCACCGTAATTCTAAATATATATTTTAAAATTGATATTCATGTTACAAAAGGCATTAGTATTACAATTGTATTTTTTGCATAACAGGAGGTAGCACCCCCAAGCAAGTGGTATCCTTAGGTGCTTCATCAAATTGCTGACAACATACTAAAAGGGCGACTTGATCCCCTGCACCCTGCTCAATCGGCACCCCTTTTAAGAAGCGGTGGACTGGTCTCAATTCCGGTCCTGTGCTCAATTCCAGGAGCCTGCCTAGGCCGGCGAGGTTTTGACAACCCTCTGGCGTTTGGCCGCTGGCATTTTAGCGCATATCTGTGACACATTATTTAAATATTGATTAAAATTTTAGCGACATAGCTTCATAGTTATAATAGGGAGGTTTATTATTTCGTATAGTTTATTATAGTGAATTATTTTTTGACAGTAGGCAGTATTTGGGAGGTAGCTGGGGCATTCCATGGGAGTGTAGGTTAGACATTACGTAAGTATAGGCGGTATTAGGGACTTAGCTGGGCATTCCGGGTGTTTGTAGGTTAGGTTAGGTTAGCTGGGTGGTGCAGGTTAGCTGTGACGTAGGTGTAGGCAGTCAGTGGGAGGTAGCAAAGTGAAGCAGGGGGAGTGTAGGTTAGGTGTGATGTAGTTACTGTTATAGGCGTTCAGGGGGAGTTAGCGGGGCGTGCTAGTGAGAGTAGGCTACACATCAACACAAGATCTATATGTTTGAAGCAGCAAAGTTCAGGTTGCAAGGAGGTTAGCGGCCATATTTGTCTTGCCAGTTTTCAGCTGTTGACCCTATATCACCTGAGCTACTTAGTGTAGGTGTAATTAAACTTAGGTCCCAATGACAATATTTAAAGTGTGCCTACGCGGAAACTAATTTTAGTTTCAGTGAGCGCACTGTCTGTACCGTGCAGGCCCACTTCAAATAGGGCCTCCACCTTGGCTGCAGCAAAATGCTGACGAGCCCCAATGTCAGTGATGTGGGTGATGATGTCACTCTCCCATTGACTCCTATAGGAGAGACATCACCGTTAGCAGGCATTGCTCAAATATGCCCCTTTTTTTAGAATATCTTGTCAGTCCGTTGGACTGCAAGGCCGAAGAGGCCAGCAAAGCTTTTTCCCGATGGGGCCTGGGTGAGCCAATCACAAGAGGCATATATGTGCAGCTGCCAATTAGACAATAACTCCCAGAAATAAATTGCTGCTCTTGAGCCTAGCTAGGTATGCTTTTTAACAAAAAATACCAAGAGAAGAAGGCAAATTAGAAAATAGAGGTACATTGGAAAGTTGCTCTTTGGGAGGGATCATGGAGGTGGGAGGGTAATCCCTACATTACAATATAATTTCCCTTACCAGCTAAATAATTAACACCTTCATTGCCTGAAATTTCTGAAGTGTGGTGGTCAGCTGCAATTAGTGGCCTTCTAATTACCAAAAAGCTATGGCAAAGCTATGCACGTCTGCTAATTCTGAACAAAAGGGATCCAAGAGAAGCTTCTACAAATATTTATGTTATGACTGCACATGCAGTATGTAAATAATTTCAGTGAGAAAACCAATGTTTGTGAAAAAGTTAAAGATTTTTTTTAATATGATCGCATTTGGCGGGGAAACGGTTACATGAAATATACCAAAATGCGCCTAGATCAATACCTTAGGTTGTCTACTGAAATATATATATAGTTTTGATAGGTAAATAAAAAAACAAGGCTCTATTTCTTTTTAAATTGAGTGATGCTAATAAATTCTCTGGTATTTTGGCCAAATTTTTTTCTCTGAAATTCCTGGTAGCGAAGGGGTTAAAGGCAATTTTTGTTGGAATGTCCCTATAAGATTTGCTTTTTGTCCTGCCTTCATTGCGTTAAGCGGCCAATACTGTACTATAGTCTCTCTTGTGCTGTTTCATTACATCTGCTGCACTCACTCTTACACAGTAATTAATAATGATCATAATTCTAATAATCAATAATATTGATATCATGTCAGAATCTTTCTTTGTACCTGCTTGCTCTTTCTTATTTGTACCATCTAGTCTGACTTCTTCTATCTTCCTCTTTATTTATAGGGGAATATTAACCACTCATTACACGTCATTAAATGTAGTTGTACTCATTTAGAAGTGATATGGATTTAAATGGGGATTATGCCACACTGAATGCTACTATCAATTTGTATTAATTTTTACAGTGTTTTAGCACATGCACATACACATCTATATACTGTATACTGTATCTATATGCAAGTGTGTGTGTGCATGTGTTTATATACAGTATATAGCTGTGAATGTCGGCGTGAGACGCTGCATTTGAAATACTTTAAGACTGTCTTAAAAAAGGTTTACAATAATAGCCGAAACGTCAACCTATTTTCAATGTGATCTATGAAATAAAGATAAACTTTTGATGATGAGTGCCCTCCTTTGTGCATGATGTTCTATCAATAGTTTTGAGGAGTCACCTGGGCAAATTATGAAACATATATGAGTGAGTGCATGCAACTGATGCAAAAAAATAATAATATATATATATATATATATATATATATATATAATATATATATAACAATGTTTATTGGAACATATTAAAATAATAAATGCTCTAACATTTGACTATTTTATGATTGGTCCTTGGTTGTGCAGAGCTTCCCACCATCATGAATGCTGCAGCAAATCTCCAGAACCTTATAAAAGTTCTAGTTTATTAAGGACAGCTTAGACACATCCCCAATCTGCCCACTATGGTTTGCTTCTGGATCTTCCTGACAAAGCCACCAGCCTCCCCATCTTGGATCTTCTTAAGGAAGTGCTGGGAGGTAGGGAAACTGTGTTTAGAAGCCTCAATGTGTATGAATTGTCGATGAAGCAACCAAGAGCAATATATGCACATATCTAGAAATCCTGTTTGCCTTAGGACTGGTTCTGCAGCACACTTGGTATGCAAAGTTAATTTGAGTTTAACCCTTTTGCAGTGGCTAGACATATAGGGCAAGATTACAAGTCAGGCAGCAAATCAGTTGCGAAAACACTGCGCACGTTATGGCTTTTTCCCATTTGGGGTTGCGCGGTTATTACAAGTTGCAAAATAACTTATTTTGCATGAGCGTTAAGCCGCATAATCCAAACAGCCAAATCAAGTGCGCATTCACATATTCCCCTATAGAAGTCAATGGAGAAGACGAACAGAAAAAACATTAAAACCCTATTCTGTTGCGCAAACCCATGATGTTTTCTCCTCGAAAAGTGTACATCAAAATGCAAATATTTCATATTGTGAGAATGTTTTCATAACGGGAATATGTTCTATTTATTTATAAATAAATATTTTACAATATATGTGATGATTTTTGGACTGATATATCTATTTATAGCGAGATGTAAATGAATATATGAATGTCTAGATATCTCAAGATCTATATGTGAATATCTCTTTGAAAATCCCTCTGAGATATTGTTTAATGTGCATAAAATTGTAATGTGAAATCTGTTCATTATCTCTATTGTTAAACATATCTCTAAACATATAAATCAATGTTTCTCTATTTGTGTGTATGTATGTCAATGTAAAATCCGTGCGCCGGCTTTTTTTTCTAACACCAGAGATCTCACAGCTCTTCGAGGGCGGAAAGGATTGTTGCATAAGCGTGTGCGCAATAGTGATTTTTCAAGACTTGTAATATCTGCGCAATGGAAATTGTTTGAGAAAAGACCATATCGCGCATGGAAAACCCATACCGTGTGATTGGTAATCTTGCCCATAGTAAAAGGAATAGTCTAGTCAAAATAGTCATAAACTTTTATGATTCAGATAGAACATGCAGTTTTAAGACACTTTCCAATTAACTTCCATTATCAAATTTTGCAAAATATTTTTATAAGCACACTTTCTGGGGAACAAGATTCTACTGAGCATGTGCAAAA
>CAJPDP010417979.1:0-12207 GCA_905336975.1 Bombina variegata variegata
ACCAGCTGGATGTCAAAAACAGTGCTAGTAGTACCTCAAAAGTAATTGGATTAAAAAAAAAAAAAAAAATATTGTCTATGTCAAAGGAGTGGAAAAGAAAAGTTTTGAGTGAGGAAAAGAAGGGTTCAATTCTGGTTTTACTGGCAGAGGGATACAGTGATCGTCAGGTTGTTTTCATTCTGAAATTTTAAAAGACAATGGTTCATAAGAACAAGGTCAAGCATCAGACATTGGGGAGAAAAAAAGCTACAGACAAAAATGACTCTCCACTACCCAGGATGAAGACCAACTCATTTTAATTCTCACTCAACAACTGTTCTGACATTTATTACCCAATCCACCACCAAACCTATTACCTATATGTCCTGATCCCTACCATTAATGTTAATCCTCAATAACCTATTCTGGCCCCATCCACCACTGTCAACCCTTACTGCATTGACCATATCTCCCCACAATTGTTATCCCTAACTATGCTATGCTAATATTGTATCCCCTTACAGTACTATTCCCTCTATATCAAACCACAGTGTTATTTACTCATTCACTACACCACAACTGATTAGACAAATTGCACTGCATCAGAACATTAGTTATGTAATATTTATTTTACCAAAGCTGTTTTCTTCTCATTTAATACCTAAGCACGGCACACCTCTTATACACTACCATAGCAATAATATATCAAAATTAAATTGTATAAACACTGCAAAATCAGTATGATAATGGTTTTCATTATATTAAACAAACAATGGGGTATTTACAATCTATTAGAAATTCACTGCAAAGTGTTGTGTCAAACTTTTTGCATGGTTTCCAAATTCAAGGCCACACCAACTCTTAAAAAAAGAAAGAAAAAGAAAGAAATCATATATATATATATATATTGAGTATTATAGTGGCATTTTTTTTAATGTAATAAAAATCGGTCTGAGGGACCTATTTATCAAGTTCCGTATGGAGCTTGATGACCTGTGTTTAGGCTCGCCAGAAACACAAGTTATGAAGCAGTGGTCTAAAGACTGCTGCTCCATAACCGCTCCGTCTGCTCTAAGGCGGCGGACAGACATTGCCGAAAATCAACCGTTCCTATAGCGGCAAATCTGCAGGGGGTGGTATTGCATCAGCAGTTCACAAGAACTGCTGGTGCAATGATAAATGCTGACAGTGTACGCTGTCGCCATTTATCAATGTGCGGTGAACATGATTCGCTATAGCGGATCATGTCTGTCCGCACCATGATAAATTGACCCCTAAGGCTCTTTCTTATCAAATAATCTGGAGCACCTCAATTCTTCACCTTCCTCCCGTGGAGAAATAAAAAGGATTTGCCCTCAGCACATATTACCAGCAGTATTGCCACATTTTATTCTTAATTGTCTTTGATAATGATTGTATATTTTGTATTATTTATTAAAAGGCTAAGGGCTAGATTACAAGGGGAGCTCTAAATGATTGTGTGCCCGCAAACGGGGCAAATGTGCCCATTTGCAAACACACAATAATTAACCAGCTGGTTATTGCTACAGCAAGCTTGTGGGAGCAATTAGCACTTATAAAATTAACCAGAGATCATATGCCCTAAATGCCCATTATAGTTTAGTGTATTTTATTAAAAAATAAAGATAGCAGCATCTTTATTTTTAAAACAAATAACTTCACTAGTCTGTATTTTGGCAGGAGTGGGGTGTTAGAAAAAAACAGCACTGAAAAGTGCCTTTACATTGCGGTCTATGGGAACTGTGTGTTCCCAGTAAATATATATGTATATATAAATGCTTATATACATCTATGTGTTAATATGTGTATATACACATATTAACACATAAATATATATGTATATAGTCATATACATTTAATATTGCTGCCATCATTGCATTACTTACTCTCTTTGCTGCGCTTAGGTTCTGTGCTATCTCTGACGGCATCAGAATTAGGCTCCCATTGGAGCCTATGGAAGCACGCTCTTGTAAACTTGCATTCACTTTGCTGACAACTTGTAATAACAGCACACATTAGCATGCCCTGGTACTACTCAGTGGAGTGCTAATATAGCTTTTGCAAAAGCGATATTTAGCGCTCCACTTGTAATCTGGCCCTAAAGGTCTAAAACAGTCTATTTACATGGCAATCCCTGATCTTTAGTCACACTATAAAATTAAGTCAAATTGACATGGGCAGAGGTTCTTGGTTTATATGTGATAAGCAGCTTCTGTTTATATTGTCAAACTTAAAAAAATTGTATTAACTTTTTAATAGTGTTTTTGTTTTGAGTATTATGAGCCCAGTGTTCTTATAAAGACTATTTCAGTCTCAGCCAATGGAAAATAGCATATAGTTTAAAATTATAAAAATAATTAAAAAAAAAAAAAACTATTCTGCAAATTCACTTGACGGGTACAGTCTCACCATATTTACCATATTATATGCTGTTTTCTACTGGTGATTCATTAAAGCCCATTCATCCCTCCATTCTTTAGTGAAAAAGTTGCATATAATAACAAATGAACAGACAATTATGGAGAGGCTGACAAAGTAGGAGAAGTGTGTTCAGTGGAGTGAAAACATTACCTTTCTACCACAAAATAGATTTGTTTAAAGAGACAGTGGAATGTGCAATTAAATTTGTTTCCAGATATCATGACTATACAGACGTCCCGTGGGAGTTTGATGAGCGTTCAATGGAATTAACCTGTATTTTAATGGTGAAACATTGCTGTATGTAATATTCAAAGCACTGATGGACTTCCTGTGGGAGGAGCGTGTAACAGGTGTACACGCCAGAGCTCTGTGAGAGAGAGCCGAATTCAAACTTACCCCGCTACCAAAGTCTCCTATTGCAGGGAGTGAGAGGCCCGCCTAAGGAGAGTGAACAACTGTGATGGAAGTCCCCTATTACTGATATATGGCCGCCTGGTATCGGCCATAGACACACGCACAGCATTATCAATAGCATCAGCCATTCCGAAGAGAAGTTGCAGCTGGGCGATTGAATACCTGTGACAGACGCTGTTATCTCACCCACGGATTGCATCAAGAGTGGAAAATAGTTCCTGCCAAGGGTTGCGAGCGGCAACCGACCAGTCGACTCGCCCGGGAACAGACGGGAGGTGTCTCGCCTGGAGCCGGGCAAGCGGCAGGACAGAACAGAAGATTGAGTGCAAAGAAGCAGGACGGCAGACGCGCAGCAGGTCACGCAAGTATTGCCTCTGCATGTGTTGGTGATTTAAACACTTAGGTCTGTGTGCCTGCACAGGAACGTGGAACTGGTCTGTGTATAAAGTGCTGTGTTGGATTAGGGGCAGAAGATTGTTGGACTTGGAATGCTCTGGGAGGTATTAGGGCCCACTCTAGTAGCGGGGTAGTAGGAGAGCTAAGAGTATTTGCGGATCAAGGCATAAAGTTTGGAGGTGGCAGTCGATATCCAGCCTTGAAATTGCGTAGACAAAGCATGGAACACAAAGATAGGTGCCTGACAGAGCGGATTATCTGAAACATCACAAATTGACCCATGAGGGACTGCGGTCAAACCTAGCAAGACAAGATAGGCATCCGCTGAGTTATAGGGGTTAAAACCAAAGCTCAGCAGGCGGGGGCTCCCTACTGACCCTTTTTGATATTTTCCTTCTGAGGAAGCCTTGTCACAATCAAGGCGTTGGAGGTGGTAAGAAATAACCTTATAAATAAATATATTTATAAGGTTATATATATATATTTATAAGGTTATATATATATAACCTTATATAATAAATCCAAATACAGGAGGACTTATTTCCTTTTTTAGTTGAGTAACTTTTGCTCCAAAAAGAAAGGGACTTTGAAAGAGAATATTGGCCGTTGAGCTGGTACGGTTCATTAAAACTTCGCCCTTAGGGGCAATGTTATTCATACTGGAAGGATGTGATGGGGGAGAACTGTGCCTTGTGTAGTATTAAAGACTCCCACACGGTTATTTAGTTTCTGGAGTCAAAAGAGACTTTAATAGCTAAGCTCCCAACTACCTACATTGACTGACTGGAATGGCAGTAAATAATTAAAACAAACACTGCCATATGCAATAATTGTTACATTTACTGTACTGTTAAAAATTATTATTATTATTATTTTTTTCAGAATACCCCACAACTGTTTATAACTGATTATAATTGATTACATGTCAAACTATACAGGCAGGAAAAGGTATTGATTATTATATCAGTTGATAGGTTTTTTTGTGGGATTAAGATAATTGACCAGGTGGACAGGGTTTGTTGTGTGGATAGTAGGTCGCTAGTAGATAAAAACTGTATAGCATTAGAGGGTCAGGAATCTTATAGACCGGGTAAAGATTAAAGGAGAGAGGGGGACAAATCTGAGCTGTTTGGATAGAGGATAGGGCATTCATGATTAGGCAACAGAACTTATCGTTTAGATATTTTGTGGTCAGGAGAAAGTGTTGTATAACATCAGAAGGTTATTAAGCCTAAATATCTCGTAAAGGGTCACAAGGGAGAGAGAATAATCTGAGTCAAGCTAAGACAGGAGATAGGGTACTCAGGGAGACAACCTGTTTTCGTTGAATTTCTAGGAACATTATATTCTCACACCACATAACTTATAGGAATTAGAAGCCTCACCAGGACTCCTTAGAGGGAGTTCCTTCATTTGTATTTTTTGTTTAGAGTGGTTATAATTGCAAACGCACTTTGCAACACTATAGTAGGTGCACTGGACCCACCCTGGTTTAGCAGAGAGTGGCTTACCTCACCCTTTTTTTTTTTTTTTTTTTTTCTTCTCTCCAACACATTTTTTACACTTTATTATAAATATAAAATTTTACACACATAACACTACACTATCACTCACTTCATGGAAAGGTATATCCCTAATCTCAAAGTCAGGTCACCCGCGATGCCCCCTAAGAGAGATAAAAAGCTTAAATCAGCACAAGAAATAGGCCTGGAGGACAACATGGATCCCCAATCAACAGGCACTGAGAAACAGCTGACACTTAATCAACTTGCAGAAATGCTTCTTCCCCAATTCGAATCAGTTAAGAAGGAGATAGCTACCTTATCTACTGAAATCAGATCTTTTTCAAATAGGATACTAGAAGTAGAAGAAAGAATTTCAGTGGTTGAGGATAGCCAGAATACGCAAGATTTAAACTGGACTAACTATGAGAATAAAATAAAAATAATGCAATCTAAAATAGAGGACCTGGAAGACAGGTCTCGTAGGAATAATATCCGCATAATTGGACTCCCTGAGTCAAGTGAATTCCAAGACCTAACACTATTCACCTCAGTCACTTTACCACAACTGTTAGGGATGCAGCAAACAGAAAAAATACATGTAGAGAGAGCACACAGAACAGGAACAATGAGGGAATCCCAAGAAGGTAACTTGCGCCCTAGGATGGTGATAATTAAGTATTTAAATTTCCAACATAAGGTACAGATTTTGAGGCATTATAGGAAAATACAGGGGTTCAAGGTAGGAACGAAACCTGTCTTTCTGTTCCAGGATTTTTCAATGGAAACCTCCTCAAAGAGAAAGGCAATGGCCCCTTATTGTTCAAGTTTAATCAAGGCAGGGATACAGGCAAACATGAGGTATCCTGACAAAATTGAAATTTTTTCAGAAGGGAATGTTACCGTATTAAATACAGCAAAAGAAGCTAAAAAATATTGTTCAGAAAAGGGTATTGAGTTATGATACAATATTTAAGTTTATGTACTAATATAGAATTATGATGATGTATGTTAGGTTTGTTATTTATTTTGTCTACAGAAAGGGGGACTCCCTTTTTTTAATTTTGTAAAACCCCTTTTTTTTTTTCTCTCTTTTGTATTTTTATTTTTATCTCCTTTATATGTTTGTCTTGATGGTCTTATTGTATGTTACAGGCCTACCGCCAAGCGGCCTTGAACACCCGATCCCGTATGATCTCAGAAGTGGAGCAGGGCTGGGCCTGGTCAGTACCGGGATGGGCGACCGCCGGGGAACACCAGGTGCGGTAGGCATGTCGATGGATAGATCATACCTTACCCCCTGACAGAGAGGTAGGAAGTCAAGTATATATGATAATGGGTTCTTTTTTTGTACATATAAATATTTTAATTAAATGTTAAAGTGTGTTTCATGGAATGTGGGAGGTATCACCTCCCCTATTAAAAGAAAGAATGTGCTTAGACTATTAAAGCGTCAAAAACCAGATGTTATTTTTTGCAAGAGTTGCATTTGAAAGCAGCAGAAATACAAAAGCTGCAAACTAACTGTATTATTGAAATTATAGCAACTCCTTGTAATAGTAGGAAACGTGGAGTGGATTTAATGTTTAATAGGAATCTGTCATATGTGATAAAAAAATCAAACATTAGATCCAAGAAGGAGATTTATGTTTGTACAAGCCGAAATTAACAACAGATTGTGGACGTTCTGTAATATATACGGTCCAAATGAAATCGAGATAGAATTTTGGGAAATGATAAAAAATAAATCGATAAATTATTTAGGACAAAATATAGTCATGGCCGGTGACTTTAACGCGACAATGTACCCAGAGACCGATAGATTACGATCGGGAGCCATTAGGAAACACAATAGGGAGACAAAGCTTTTACGGGAATTTGCAAAGTCATTAAAATTAAGAGATATCTGGCGCTTGCAGCATCCAGATGAGCGCACATTCTCGTGTGAATCTAAAGCATTTAGACATTTTTCACGGTTGGATATGTTTCTGATAGACGAGAGATTATTGACTTTGGAAATAGAGACTCATATTGATGAGATAGTTATCTCGGATCACGCGATAATTAGCTTGAAGATTGAGGACTTGGCGATCAAAAGGCAGAAGTAGGAATACATTCAGTTTCCCTAAATACATGTTTTTAGATGAACAATTTAGAAATTTTTTTATCAGAAAGATGAAAGGTGTATTATAGCCAGAACAGTCTGGAGGTAAGCAGTCCAGAAGTTCTCTGGGAAGCAGGAAAAGCTGTCTTGGGAGGAGAGGTTAAAAGTTATATGGTAAAAAGAAAGCGGGAGTTAACAGAGAGGGAGATCACATCTGGCAAAGATAATAAATTTCAGAAAAAAAAAAACCTAATACCACTTATCAAAGAAAGGAGTAAAATGTATACCCAAGCGACAGAGATCAGAGAGGCCTTCCACAGATACTATCAGAAATTATATGCGAGGGAGGATATCGATAAGACGAGAATGTCTGAGTTTTGGCAAAAGATTCGGGTCCCAACAATCGACAAAAAAGAATTAGAGCAGATGAATTCCCCGATAACAGAGGAGGAAGTTAAAAATATGATCAATAGAAGTAAAATTAACAAAGCTCCGGGGCCTGACGGACTCACCGCAGAATTCTATAAAATTATTAAGAACGACATTTCGGGAACATTAGCGGAACTCTATAACAGTTATTTTGTGCATGGGAATCTAAATTCACTTTATTTTACCGATTCAACCATGACATTAATACACAAGAAAGAGAAATCAGCAGACGAATTGGGGTCATACCGACCAATTTCACTCCTAAATCAAGATTATAAAATATTAACGGCTATTATTGCAGATAGATTATAGAAAGAGGTTGGTAAATTGATTCATAATGACCAATCTGGATTCATCCCAGGGAGAAACCCGGTTAGGAATATGCGGAGGGTGCTAGTTATCCTAGATCATTATTTTAACAGATCACAGATGTCAAACAAAAAACCACAAACAGATCTGGCGATGCTTACCATTGACGCAGAAAAAGCGTTTGATTACATTATTTGGGAACATCTATTTATTACTCTTAAGAAATTCGGCTTTGAAGGGAATCTTGTTCAGTTAATTAAAAGGATTTATACCAATCCTCGGTCCCAATTGTTGGTTAATGGTGAACTATCGCAGTTTATAACTGTTTTCAATTTGGCATTAGAACCTTTGGCGATCCAACTTAGACAAGAGTTAAAGGGAATAGAACTTGGGGGATACAATGTCATAATCTCTTTATATGCTGACGACATCATGTTATTTCTTCAGCATACCAAAGAAAGTATACCTAAATGTTTGGCAATTATTAACAATTTTACCACTTTCTCTGGATATAAGATTAATAAGGAAAAGTCAGAGCTGCTCTGGATCAATCAAACAAGAGCGAGTTTGACACAGCACGGTTTTACAGTAGTAAAATCGTTAAATTATCTAGGTATCAAAATAAGTAAAAACCCTAAAGAATGGTATAGTCTTAATTACTCAGAGTTTTTTGATAAACTAGAGGGAAGATTAGGCAAATGGAACATACAATACTTATCGCTTTCCGCGAAAATAGTTTTGATTAAAATGATCGCTTTCCCCCGGTTATTGTTTTTAATGCAAAATTTACTACTATTGATCAATAAACAAGATGTTATAAAGTACAATAGAGCATGTGCGCATTTTATTTGGGGTAAGAAAAAAATTTGTATAGCTATCAGGAAACTGGTTCAAAGCAAAAGATTTATGGGTCTGGCTTTGCCAGACATAGTAAGATACAATATTGTCGCCCTTATGAAATTTGGAATAGATTGGTTGACGGAAGCTAATTATGTGACTTATTATGATATGGAATCTATCCTGTTAAAACCCTTTGATCGCAAAGCAATTTTACATCATCAATTTAGGAGTTTGCCTAGTAATGTTAGCACGCTCTTAACTTTTGCTAATTTGGTCCGTGCATGGCAGAAATTTTGTGGATTAGTAGGTCAAGATGTCCTAATATCTAAATATTTGCCATTTATTGGTACCCCCGATTTTACACCCGGGCTAGGCAACAATTCGGCTTTTAAAATCTGGTTGCAGAAAGGACTACGTTATTTTTCCCAGTTAGTTCAGGGTGACGGGCCAGTGCTACAAACATTTGAAACTTTGGCTGAACAATATCAGTTACCGACAAAAACATTCTTTGCCTATTTACAAGCATGAAGTTATCTCTTTAAACCATTGCAAATGCACAGGATTGTGTGGGACCCAGGAATTGATATAGGAGTGGAATTATATGCGGCCGGTAAAAGATCCATATCATACTGGTATAAATGCTTATTAAATATTTCAGGGAATGAACATATTAATGAAAGGAAAAGGTTTCTTACTAAATATATTAACCCACTGCAAGACGAAGATATTGAAAGGAGCATTAAATTGGCAGATGCAGCCACGAGAGTAGTAAGCTGGAAAGAATCACAGGTTAAGCTGCTAAATAATTTTTATCTAACCCCAATGAGGATGAGTAAATGGAAGCAGAATGGGGATAAGGGGAATTGCTGTAAATGTCATAAAGAGGGAGCTGACCTGCAACATTGTATATGGGACTGCCCAAAAATAAGTCAATTCTGGAGCAAAATACAATTTTGGGTGAATAGATTTATACGAGAGGAGTGTGCACTTCAATTAAGACATATTTTTTTATTAAAAGAATATGGGCGACATAAAGGTGAGGGACAGCTAATTAACATGGTTATCTTGGCAGCCCGTCATATGATATTTTTGAAATGGGGAGCTTCTGAGGCCCTGACGGTAGGTGAGTTCGTTAACATTATTAAGCTACAAATGACTATTGAAAGACAATACCTAGTCGGGGGATCTGAAAAGGTTACCAGGCTCTCCTTTGATAAGTGGAAGAAGGTAATTTTAGCATGGCCCCAGCGGGCACAGACGCAATTTGTTACCCCTCTGAAGAATAATATTAATTTTATTATGCTGGTCGCCGAGGAGGTTCTTCCTGCACACTGGCTTTAACGCTCTCTGTCAGGGGCAGGGGACCGATTGACTATCAAGTCAGGAGACAGACACAATTGGGTTCCTTTTTTTTTTTTTTTTTCTTCCTTTTCTTCTTTCACCCCCCCCCCCCATCGTAAGCCAAGTCGGCAGCTATAAAGGATCTAGTTTGAACAGGAACTGTAGTTGTATACTGCTAGACTGTACGAACATAGGAAGCTGTGTCTTCCAAATTTGTTTGGATTATTTGATTTGTATTTCTGAAAAAAGGCTGATTTCTGATTTTTTTTTTTTATGTTGTGATGTGTGAGGTTCTCTCAATAAAAAAAAAAAAAAAAAAAAAATATTCAAAGCACTGCCCTCCATCTTGGATGCACCTTTTCAGCCATATCAGTCTCGCCAGCTTTTCAATAGCGAGAATTTCCATTGTGAGAAATCTAGTGAATGTACAGAGAAACTGAATGTATATATGCATAATTTGAAGTGTTACTACACTGGAAACCATTTTTTGTTTTTGTAAACCCACAGTCTATGTTGTGTAAACACACTTTAAAGACAGGCAATTTATCCTGGGTCCGACAATGTTTTGAATGATGGGGCCTAATATTGGGATTCGGTATAAAGACTGAGATAATATAAGGAAACTTGTGATCTGATTTCCATGTAAGCTCAACCCATTTTTTATGGATTTTGGTCTCAAAGAACAAAAACAGCTATTTCACATTCAAAAATAAATATAAATGAATAATGTATCCTACATTATATTATATACTCTGCCGCTGGTATAAGAAGTCATTGGCAACACGTTAAGAGGAAACCAGTTTTACAGTACACTGTCCCTTTAATCAGGTAGAATGGAGATTTAACATAACATTACCATGTTTCACTGTGCTTGTTTCTAACCTTCCTCATTGCATTCTCACACACACAGAAAGTTCCACAGGTTGCACAGAATCCACAAATTCACTTGGTATGCCTACAGGTACAACGAAGAACCTATTGAATTGCTTCAAAGAACATAATACATATCTCTGATAGTAAAAAGGAGTAAAAAGTGTATTATACAGACTTCTTAAAGTTACACAGTCTGAAAATGAACACAATAAAATGAATAACAAGAATATAAAGAGTCTGTGACATACTATTAGTGTAACCTGACCCCAAATAGGAGATGGCATCATTTCTTGCTATTAAAGAATGAGAACCAGCAAGCTAAAATCTTGGTATTGTAGACTTAAAACATAACAAGTTCTACATATTTTTGCATGGTTTATTTTTGTAAGTGAATTTTATTATTAATAGACAACTATGAAAAACGCAGTGAACAGAAATATACTTTAAATCTATGTAAAAACTTCAAAAATACTTAGAGTCTGCTGTTAAAAAGAAAAAAAAAAATAGAAATGTATAATGCACAATTTGATAGCAACAATGCCCTTATCAAAACTCTTTGGTATGAATAATAACTAAGCTTGTTAAGAGAAAAATGTTTTAAGAAAGATGTCAGGACTGAATAAAATTGTCAATTCAACTTAAATAATTTGTGGAAATTCATGGCTTATTACTGGTAAATGGCAACCTTCACAGTTCATCTGAAATACGAACATTAAAGAATATGAATTTCCACCTACTGTAAATGTCAAATATACCCAAATGCAAATATATATGTATATATATTGCAATATCCTTCTAGGTTTATGACTTCATTAGATAGATATGTCTTGTGCTATCACCATTTTAATATAGTGACAAGTGATTCAGTTCCTTTCTTTTTTCCCAACAATTCCATAGCATTTTTACATTGTAATAAGGTATTAGCTTTTCTGATTCTAACTCTTTTTTATGGAACAAAGACGACAAGTTACACAGCTAAATTAGCCTGTACATTTATATTGTCATTAAATCACAATCTTTGGGTACATCAAAAACCAGTTTGTATGCAATAAGCTTCACCCTAAACATTTTGTCCATTCATTGTTGCAAATTTCACAACAGTGGTTGCGAAAATATGTTGATAAGCAGATGCATTGAAATTAAATGGGCATCTGCCTAGGCTGCATGCCAAAAATGACAACCAAATGAAATTTATCATGCAAAGAGCTAGTTACGTGCTATATATTCTTGAATTTATATACAATGCATCAGAGACAGGTAAAGATGAGGAATATTAATCCTATGTTATGCATTTATTCATGTCAGCTTGGCATTTAAAGCTTTTTATATATATATATACAAATATCTAAACCTGAAATTAAGAGAACCTTTAAAATAAGTGGAAATGACCCAGCTGAGAGAGCAGATAATACAGTAATGGAATGTAAATGATCTTTGGAGGAAATTATAGCTGAAGAATGGAAAAAACAAAGGACCACATTAAATGACATCTTAATTATTTTATTAAGGAGAGAAAAAAATAGGTCAGAAGTTTTGAGCATTCCTTGTTTGGAAGGATTACCCTAATGTATATATATA